>OZ029926.1:22362285-22619785 GCA_964023275.1 Norana najaformis | reverse complement strand
GATTCTTGGGCCGCTTTCTGATTCCACAATGTCTCTCACCTTCTATGTAAATAGTATTTGTAAGTCGTCGTACATGCATATTCGTGACATACGCAGAATATGACGTTATGTCTAATCTAATCTAAAAACTTGTATAGCGCCGTTTTCATAATGTTCAAGGCATCAGTCGATGGTCGCTTCAAGTCAAAATCGCATCCAAAATCATAATCCGTTGGAGAAGCCGGGTCGAATTCCAATTGGTCGGAGAAACCAGAAGCCAGGCTACGGTGGGTAAGCAGATTGGAGGAGACGTGCCTCAAGATTAGACCTGAATGACATCAAAGAACTGGCAGAACGAACTGAACTGGGCATATGTCCCCATGTATACAGGGATATCTCTGGCAAAACCAGTATCCAGTAGCATCGATTACTGTAACTCACTTCGTGCTGGTATCAGAAAGTCAAACATGCAGAAATTCCAAATAGTTCAGAACTCTTTGCCTAGAAACCAAGTAAGTAAGTAAAGTAAGTAAGTAAGTAAAGTAAGTAAGTAAATAAATAAAGTAAGTAAGTGAGTAAGTAAGTAATGCATTTGTTAACACGTCATATGTCCATTGACCGAGCGAGGAATTGCAGGCGAACATACAGAATTACATTACTAATACGTCAGAATATGAGCATGTAACCTAAGTGCTTAAACCTTTCCGCTGGTTTCCTGTTCAGCAAAGGATTTGTTTCAAAATGAAGCCTGTGGTTTATGAAACATTGAACTCTAGCCAACCTCAGTTCTTAACATCAGTCCTCATTTCCCACACTTGTCACCATTCAACTAGATCATCTGTTTGCCTTTCTCTGGGTGACATCAAAGCCTAGAAGCGTTCTTGGTGAACCTGCGCGATAAAAGTTGCTATGCAATCGTAATCGTAATTGTAAGGTCGAGATTTCTACAGCGCCCAACGAAAGCTAAGTCGCGAGAACCAGCCTTTTCACAGGCGCTCAGTCAAAACAAAACCGATAGGCAGGAAGGGTTCGGTTCCAGGTGGAATTCCAAGAAAGTGTAAGGACGGATGAAAGCACGTACACAAGAACTGATGGAAGAATAGACGATAGGATGGATAGCAGACACAAATGAAGGATGAAAGGACAGAAGGACGGACTGAACAATTTAAAAAAAATGAAAGACAGAAGGACGGGTGGATGGAAGGACGGATGGACAAAAAAAATGGAAAAATGGATGCATTAGCCGATGAGCGGACACAAGGACTATGGAATTGCAGATGGAAGGAACTGCGTACGAGAAGAAAATGGACTGACGGATGGATAATGTATGGCTATCGATTGACTGAATGAAGGATGGAAGGAAGAAGACGAATGAACGTCTGCTTCTGTTCGCGCCGACACGTCTTGAACAAAGAGGTCAAAGGAATGCAGTGTTGAAAGAGACAGACGACGTGTCATCTGCACTCAGTGCAACAGTTGCGATATGCCAGTGACAGACAGACACACACACACACAGACACACACAGACACACAGACACGCACACACAGATAGAGGCTGAAGTACACAGAAAGACAGATAGGTAGACAGACAGACAGACACCCACAAACACACAGACAAACGCACACAGAAACACGCACACACAGACACATACATACACACAGACACAGACACACACAGGCACACAGACACACAGACACGCGCGCACACACAGATAGACGCTGAAGTGGACAGAAGGACAGACGGGTAGACAGACAGCCATTTTGCGTTGCCAGTCGGCCATTTTCGTGCACTTGGTCACCCCTAATCTACTCCATCTTGACGTAATCTGTTCATCTAATCTAAATTAAGGACGTTTCTTCAGCGCAGTTATCTCAAAGTACAAGATATCTCGATCGATGGTCGCTTCAAGTGAAATCGCAGTCAAACATCTAACCCGTCAAAATCCGGATAACCAACGGATAATGATTTTGATTGCGATGTTAACTTCAAGCAACCATCAAATGATGTTCTGGGTATTATTATAACGGCGCTATAGAAGTCATTAGATTAGAATCCGTCAGAACAACCTGGTCGAAATCCAAGATCCTGGAAAGCTAGAACTTAGGCTACTTTGGATATACAGCGAGTTGAAACGCATTAGTCTTAAGTTCGTACCTGATCGAATGACTCGAAAGAAATGACACAACGTACACAAAAGGGCATTGAATTCTGAGAGACACTGAGAGAGGGTGAGGCTGTCTCTTGGTGCAAAGCAGAAGACTCGGCGTCTTCGTTGATCGAATGCAGTATCTGTTGCACTCAGAAATGGACCGAGAGCACAAGAGTAGATCTTTTATCTCGATGTTAATAAATGCTTACACGTACTATTTTTATGAATAAGACATTGAAGTAGGGATTTGATTGATTGATCGATCGATGGACTGATTGATTAACTGATTAATTGATTGATTGATTAATTGATTGATTGATTGACTATTTTATTGATCCAAAATTCAACATATCCGGTTACACATAAAACGTATAGTTTGCCAGCATATAGAAGGCAAACCCAGAAGGGACCAGGGTCCCGCCTAAATAGGGTCACCTATTAACGTCTTTAATGTAAGATCCCTTCGCTTTTGACGTTTTTTTTAAAATATGGTTCTCACAATTTTGTGCGCCCATTCGATTAACTTGCCGCACAGAACCCTAAATGGAAGGTTGCATGCAGGGACTCCAGTTTCCGCGAAAGATCACGCTAAATGTCTGGTTTATTGGCCATAGTAAGTAAAGTAAGTAAATCCCAACGTGCCGTGTGGAATGGAAAGCCTTGAACTGGCAGTGGACGAATCCCTAGGTCCTGGGCACAGGACCAATGCATCGCAGGACTTGCTGTGTACTTGCCAGTTTACGCCAGTATCAAGCAGTACTGCTTGGTGACCGAAAAAGCGTGTGCGAGGAACTTGTCTATAGGGTCAATACGCGGAGTCTGCTGAGCAAACTCGAACCTGCAATCGTTAGGTCACAGGCCAAGGGCGCTTCCTATTAGATACTGTACCATGTGGCGCTATGGGCCACAGTATCTGCTTTATTTAGACACTCGGTGTCCATGCGTGCTGGCCACATTAACATCTCCTAACCATAGCAGGCAACACTTTAAACACACACACACAAACACACACAAACACACACACAAACACACACACACAAACACACACACACACACAAACACGCACAAGTGCTGGGTGTTTATTCGATCAATAATAATCACAGGTTGTCAATGAAATTTCGTCTATACGGTGAAATAGAGATCATATCGCCCTCAAAGTACATTTTGTTTATTTTATGGTAACGTTCGCAGGAAAAATCGAACACACTGCTATCTTTTTATTAGTTGACGTCCAAATCTTCGATACAGAAGGGCATATCGTGCGACATATGCAAAGGCCTTTTGACCTCGATTATGATTTTGATTGATTTCGATTATGATTTTGATTGTTTTCGATTATCAATTTTGATTGATTTCGATAATGATTTTGATTGTTTTCGATTTTGATTTTGATTGATTTCGATTATGATTTTGATTGTTTTCGATTATGATTTTGATTGATTTCGATTATGATTTTGATTGATTTCGATTATGATTTTGATTGTTTTCGATTATCAATTTTGATTGATTTCGATTATGATTTTGATTGTTTTCGATTATGATTTTGATTGTTTTCGATTATGATTTTGATTGATTTCGATTATGATTTTGATTGTTTTCGATTATGATTTTGATTGTTTTCGATTATGATTTTGATTGTTTTCGATTATGATTTTGATTGTTTTCGATTATGATTTTGATTGATTTCGATTATGATTTTGAATGCGACTTAAACTGATCTGAATGCGGTTAAAATTTGATGCGTCATCGGTTGATGCCGTGTGCATTAGACACCGGCGCTCTAGAAGTTTCCAATTAATAATAATAATAATAATAATAATAATAATAATAATAATAATAATAATAATAATAAAGTATAATCCCTCAGGAACTGAAAAATTACTCAAGGAGCTGTTAAGGGGTGTATAGGAAATTAATAATAATAATAATAATAATAATAATTATAATAAACAATAATAATAATAATAACGGTAATAATAACGAGGATAACAACAACAACAATAATAACAATAATAATAATTACAATAACAACAACAACAACAATAACAATAACAACAATAACAACAACAACAACAATAATAATAACAACAACAATAATAATAATAACAACAACAACAATAATGATAATAATCATAACAACAACAATAATAATAATATATAAAAAAATAATAATAATAAAGGACGACAACTCTAATCATCTTCGTTATGACACAGCGTCGTTAAACTATAAACTACGTAAAAGCACGCACGCATTCAATCGTTTAACTCCGCCATTGCCTTAAATTAGTCGGGTGGTGCCAGCCAGTCCGATGTCTGGAAAAGATGGCGACCCTGATTATCTGTCATGACACAGGGCCGTTAAATAGAAACTACACAATCGCTTTCAATCGTTGGTTAAAGCCTTCCGCTTGAACAGGTAAAACTAAGGTTGACGTCAACGGCCATTGCAGCCACAAGTTGTCGTTAAACACTGGACAGTAAATTACTGTCTATAGATGCTCCTCCGGGGTCGACAGTCGCTGTTTAAAAAATGGGGGTCTCTGTATCCCGTTGCTACCCATCGGCACATGGACACACGAGCATGTGTCAGTGTTCAGGCCAAGTGGACCTCTTCTTCCTCTTGTCTCTCTCCTCTCCAACCCCAAACACCACCCCCTCCTCGTAGCTGCCACGCTGTCTCTCCGTCTGACTTTTGGATCTTGACCTGGAAACGAACCCTTTTGGCTATCGATTTTGTTTTGACTGAGCGCCTGTGAATAAGCTGGTCCCCGCGGCGCGGCTTTCGTTGGGCGCTGTAGAAATCTCGGAATTACGATTACGATTACGGCTGTATTTCCGGAACAGTCTTACCTGTGACATTCAGTCTCTCGTGTTTACTCTTTCCGCAGTTCATATTGCATTCCCACGAACTCTACAGATCATAAACGCAATCGTAATCTCCAGATTTCTACAGCGCCCAACGAAAGCTAACTCGCGGAAACCAGCTTATTCACAGGCGCTCGGTCAAAACAAAATTGATAGGCAGGAATGGTGCAACATTGTCGCATATGCTGGCAACAGACATTAAGAGCTTTTAACGGTGTCTAAACTCTATGTGTGTGCACATGCATTTGTGTGGATGCGTCTGTGTGCGTTTGCATGTGTATGTCTGTATGTGTGGGTGCGTCTGTGTGTGTGTGGATGCGTCTGTGTTCGTTTGCATGTGTGCATGCATGTGTGTGTGCGTGTATGTGCGTGTGGGTGCGTATGTGTATGTGTGGATGTGTGCGTTTACATGTGCATGTGTGTGTGTGGATGTGTGTGTAGGTGGGTGGGTGCGTGTGTAGGTGGATGTGTGCGTTTGCATGTGTGCGTGTGTGTGGGTTGGTATTTCAGTTCTTGTAAAACCGTAGCCTTGAGATCTCGGATTGCGCTCATCAAGCATAGTATTATTATCCTCCAATGCTTCGAATGCCACATAAAACGAGAAACCCAGAGCGACGGACAACGGACGGCAGCGAATCATGCAGCTCAGCTCAGCAGCCCACTGCAATGATTCTCAATTTCGAACACAACAGGACCCATCAATTATACATATTATATACTCACTTACTTAGTGGCTTACCCTATATATATACATATATATATACTATACAATAATATAATATATACTACAATGTAACTGTTCTGCACGTATGGATAGTGGCTAGCCTCGTACATAGACCCTATATATAATACAGGCCATATATATAGGGCCTATATATACAGCAATACAGGCCATATATATATGGGCACTATATATAATACAGGCCCTATATATAGGGCCTATATATGAAGCTAGCCAGTATGCATACATACATACAGAACAGTTATATTATAGTATTTACTGTATATCTACAGAGCGTATATATGCCGAATTAATAATAATCATAATCATAATCAAAATAATAATAATAATAATAATAATAATAATAATAATAATAAGACAATTACTGGTAGGCCTATATATGTACAAGTATACGTAAATTTCCAAATATATATATATGTTTATATAATAATGTATATAAATATATGTATATGTGCATATTAATATATATATAATACATAAATAGGGTTCTGTATAGGCAACTATTTTAAAAGTAGCAAGTAGACCAACGCCTCTCTATTCTATATGCATATATATAATATATATAGGCCTATATAGGCTGTTCTCATACACACACACACATATATATATACCCACATATATACAAAGACGATTTTTATTATAGATGCATTAAGTCGTTGATATATGCTTATGGCCAATTATTCTGAACTTCGCCACTCGAGTGACGCAATATATAAAGTTAGTGTTTTCGTCGGAGACGTGATAACGAGTTGAATTCGGGCAATTCTGTCACGCATGATCACATTAATTTCCACCCCGACGGATCTAATTCCTTCTTATCTGAACCAAAACTGATATGCGAAGAGCACAGCGAGAGGGACCCACTGCAGTGGCTAGGCTCTGCCCTGCTGATAAAAATACCACAGAAATATAGAAACTATCGCGTGTTCCTCTGTTTAAAAAGATAAGAATTGGATAAAAATAGAAAAAAAAATTTACAGCCGTCTGTGTTTTAATAGATAAAATCCCGGAATAAATAATCATGAAGAGGAGACTGCTTTGCAGATCGAAACAGAAAACGTTGCCCCGACTTAATTCCATTTTCATAGGTCACTTGTTATCTGAATGCCGATTGGATCGCCGTTTTGTGTAACGTTGACGCTCATTGGCTGAAATTTAAAGCAACGCTGTTGACAACGAAAACTAATCAGTGGCCTAATGAAGTCAGTAAATGTGAACGCATTAACAAAACAAAGGTATACCGTTACTGATTAGTCTTTAATTAGAATTTCGCCGGACAAGGTTTGCTTGCGATCCTCTCTCACTTTTATGCTGATTCTATTGGATAAGCGATGATTTATTCGTGTTTTCTAGGCTACTGATGCTGCAAAGCAGTACATTTGCTAAATAAAATATTTATAAACTCACAAATCCTCGCAAAGTAAGTAAGTTTATAGACAAACGTAGGAAAAGCAACCAAAATACAAAGAAAGAGCAGAAGAAAAATTACAAAAAAACAAGAAAACTTTACAAGGAGTACAAGAAAACTTAAAATCTATCTTTGCATTTTAATTAATTAATTTAGTTAAATCTGAGAGAAAAATTCATAATTTAGAAAATACTGAGGTAAAATAGTGTCGAGACTGCGCCAACGGTTTTGTTACTACAGAAGTAGGATATGAAGAAACACAGAAACATCCCGCAGCGAGAAGACAAGAAGTAGCAGAAGATCTTTCATCTTCGAACTGAAATCAGTGAATATTATACTCTCTCTCTCCCCCTTCTATCTGGAATTTATCCCTCCTGGAGAGGGTTCAGCCACGCGGATCCTTTCTCTCCAATTGTTTCTGTCTCCAGTGTCCTTATTGAACGAATATTGAATGGATATTATTGTCTGCAGGATCAAATTTCACTGTGCTCTACAGAGCAATTTCAATGACTTGCATAGCAGTTTCGCTTACCTAAGTAGCATAACAGTTTTAATGACCTACATAACATAGCAGTTTCACTTACTTATACACCTATAAAAAGTGTATTTAATTTAAAAATCGACAGAACATTTACAAAGAACACTAAAGATTCTGTGTAGAGGAAGGCAGGCAGTTGCGCGCGCAGATAAGCAGACGGGCAGCAGACGGACAGAGAAACGAATCGTCCGTAGCGCCGCCTGGGGAGCAATCATTCTTCAAGGCGACATCAGGGATGTTAGTCGTAATTGCTTTTAAAATTGTCGACAATAAATTTCCGCTCGGATAAATATAGTTCAGAGTAACTGCAACAGCCGCATCTGCAGCCGCCGAGCATCTCCTCATTCGTTCGGCTGGTTCCAGATTTCCGTCGTCATCCTGCGCTGCAACCGGCGGCTGCTGCTGCTGGCGATGGTGGTGGCTGCTGTCTCCAAGCAACAAATCAAGACTAATGCATCCGGCATCTACGTACAGAGCACACCAGACTCCGCAACCGGACAGGGTGGCCCGACCTTATCACCGTCAAATACCTGGCAACTCCATCACACGGACCATCTCCGCTGCTGCTGCTGCTGCTGCTGTAGCTGCTGCAACAGAGGACCTCTGTCGACGACATCGAAAGAGACAGAGACAGACAGAAGAGAATAGACAGAAAGACAAGACAGGGACACAGACAGAGACAGAAGGACAGAGACACTGGCTAAGAGGCAGACAGACAGAAGAGAATAGACAGAAAGATACGACAGTGACACAGAGAGAGACAGCAGAACAGAGACACTGCGACAGAGGCAGACAGACAGAAGACAAGATACAGAAAAGCATGGACTGAGATAGATATACATACATACTGACTAAACAGTGACTAAGGCAGCCAGAAGAGAGATGGACAGAGACATATACAGAGACAGAGAGGGGCAATCAAAGAGGCTATATGTAAATTAATACACTGTGTCCGGAAAAATTCCAAGGCTTTACGGTAAATATGAAAATAATTAGTAAACATTAATCGATTTTTAAAATTCCAAAAACAGTTTAATCCTGAAATATATAATTACCAACAAAATTCTTTGTAATTTATTAACGGCCCCCGTTTAAAATTACGTCACAGTGACGTATTTGAATTTTATATTTTGTAAAGAAAGTTGCTAGAAAAATGGCGTTCAGCGAGGAAGACAAAATTGTTATAAAATTTTTACGCCAAAACAACAATTATAGTGCAAATAATATTTCAGGATTAAACCTTTTTTTGGAATTTTAAAAATCGATTAATGTTTACTAATTATTTTCATATTTACCGTAAAGCCTTGGAATTTTTCCGGACACAGTGTATATAACTGCATATTACAAACTTAACCCCATATAGATCAATTTCAGTAAACGTCCAGCCATGCCATATTCTATATGATGATGATGATATGGTGTTGTTGTTGTTATTATCATTATTTTTATTATTATTATTATTATCATCATCATCACTATTATTATTATTATTATTGTTGTTGTTGTTGTTATAATAATAATAATTATTATTATTATTACTATTATTATTATTATTATTATTATTATCATCATCATCATCATCATCAATTGGTAGCTTCTGTTGCGCCGGTGTCTAATGGACAGGGTCAACCGAAGGCGAACCAAAACCAAGCCATAATCAGGCCAACATCCAAACAATCAGTCCACTGAATTATGACTAGCATATTGATTCTGTCTACACTTCGAAGCGACCGACAATTGTTGCCTTTTATGTTATGATAATATCACTATAGAAATCTCCAGGTAACATTAGATTTTACGTTTGTTTGTCGGCCCATTCGTCTCCATAGTGGCGTACGCTGCCTTTTTAACCAGGGGGTCCGGTACCCGGATGAAATTGCGGGATCTAGGACAGCTGGCGCCTAACGACTTGCGAGCGTCGTAAGCTTCCGCGAGGAGTGCAGCACAGGAAACCAATGTATTTGGAAGCTTTTAGTATAAAATTGAGCATATATGGGCTACATCTTTGAGCAACTTTTAATGCTAGGAGTCTAGTCGTTGGATGAAAATTCAGAGGGTGTAAGACAGCGAACGCCGAAGACTCGAAACTCTAACAGATAGGGGTATGGGAAGCGACATAAGCTCAACAGTGGAGTCCAGGGAGAAATCACTGAAGCAAACACATGTTGAAAACTAAACAGTCGAGGTATTGAATAAGTGAAATCGGCTTGAAAGATGCTCTTTATCAGGGGCCCGGGAGTCAAGGCGCCAAAGGCTCTGTAGCGCTCAGGCAGGAGCATGCTCACACAACTTTTTGGCAACGGAGACATCTACCTATGCCACTGAACAAACACTAATACTATAAAAATAACAGTGATATATACTCTGGTATTACATCACAAATTGATTTTATCCACCTTAGGTCTGTATTTGGCTGAAGTTGGCTCACACCACTTTTAAACACTTCCCGGGCCACTGCTCTTTATTGTATGGTGCTCGTATCCACCTACAAGGCAACGTCGATCAACCGACCGCGCAGAGGGAGCACATAATGTAATCGAAAAATTTATAAATCGCCACTTCAAGAGAGACTCATAAGAGGCGCTTCCGGCCCGACGACCCAGAAGCACTGGAAAATAAGAAGGTCTTCAAGCGCTTGCGGAAAAGAGGGGGAGAGACTAACACACATACATACTTACATACAAACTTGCACACATACATACGTGCATATATAAATATATAAGTATACATATTTAGGATATAGGATAAGATATAGGATATCTTATGACTGTAGTTGATTTTTGAACCCATGTACAGCGCCCTTTTCTTCGGTCTCGGCTGTGCTATACGGCGCTATACAAATTGTTATTATTATTATTATTATTATTATTACACACGTACATACGTACATCTGTAGACCTGGTATAGGCAGACGAGGAGCTGTGAATATAAATCATACCATGAAACCGCGGTACCACTGTTTGATCTGCTTCTTGGAGTAGTTCGTCGTGCTCAGCAGATAATCCATGTCTTCCTTCGATATCTTCGGTAGACTGTTGCCCATCGTCCGTCCGTCTGTGCCGCCGTGGATACGGACGCTGCTGCTGCTGCTGCTGATGCGAACGGATGAGATGCTCCTCTGGCCAGCCAGGCAGCGACCGCCCCGCCGCTGCAGCCACCACCGCAACCTCTGCAGCCGAACAATGACCCTGATGTTGCCGCATCATCGTATAGGTGCACACGCGTCTGAGATGCGTCGTCTTGTCAACAGCATCATGATCATCGTCATCATCATCATAAACATCGTCTTCTGAGAACGCGCAGCATCTGCTGCTGGACCCGCGTGCGCCCCCCAGCGGCCAAGAGCACCCCAGGTCCGTCAGACACTACGCTCGTAAAAGTAATGTCTCGTTCTCACCAGATATTAAAGTTGCCTTAATGTTCTTGTCTAGCAGTTTGTAACACTGATCAGTCAGACACGCTCGTAAAAGGAATGTCTCGTGCACAGCAGACGTTGATGTGGCTGTAATGCCCTTGTCTGGTAGTTTGTAACAATGACTGTGGTCAGTAGTGTGGCTCTTATCGTAGGCATGCAGAGAAGCGTGTCTGGAAATGTGAGCGATGCACAGCTGGTGTCCTAAACCAGTTTATTCAGGAAGCGCAGTTCCCTAAGCTCACCCTGAGAGGTAGTCATGTGCATAAGATGTTCACGACTTCATATTCTTCGCCTCGGCACTTATCAGGGCGGATTGACATTTCTCTAAATCCTCCAACCATCAGTATACAGTATGTGTTACATGTTTTATCACCACTGTTATATTGCATTATTACGCGCGAAACAATCGTGAGCGAACAGTGAAGGACTTGTTCAAGGTCCCTAAACAGCAACCGTCTAAGGGGTGGCGCTCGAACCTGTTTTCTCAGCGTTACAAGCCGAGCTCTCTAACCAATCGTTCACCATGACCCACTTACAAGCTTACCGCTCTAACCAATCGGTTACCATGACACACTTACAAGCCGAGCGCTCTAACCAATCGTTCACCGTGACCCACTACAAGCCTACTGCTCTAACCAACCGGTTACCATGACACACTTACAAGCCGAGCGCTCTAACCAATCGTTCACCATGACCCACTTACAAGCTTACCGCTCTAACCAATCGGTTACCATGACACACTTACAAGCCGAGCGCTCTAACCAATCGTTCACCGTGACCCACTTACAAGCTTACCGCTCTAACCAATCGGTTACCATGACACACTTACAAGCCGAGAGCTCTAACCAATCGGTCACCGTGCTCCAAAATTGACTGAATTCTGATGACTGTGTTTTAGTTTCTTCACTGTGTTTTAGTTTCCCCACTCTTTTATTTCGTTCACGACCATTTATTTTAATTTCCCGGTTTTATCGTGACAGTTTTCACTTTACAAGCATAGTAGTCAACCCTCGCCCTATAACCAGTGAGGGGCAACTCAATGGCGTGTCCCCAAGGATCAAATGGCGGCATACACAGCCGTATTCGGCCGTGGATCCAGCCTCGTGTTTATCCAAGTTCTGCTGATATTATCGTAGGCTGTTTGCAGATACAAAAACGTTCTGTTGATATTATCGTCTGCTGTTTGCATATGCAAACGTATAAAAAAAGATACACAGACTGAAAAAACTGACATTTATTCGTTTTATATAATTTTTTTCAAACCAGGATCAGAATGTGGTTGTTCACAAAATGGCGTTTTATGCAGAAGCCGTGCGAATGCATACACGCATACACTTACACGTGAATCGAAATTCTTATCAAAGTAGGCTTATGCATCACGACACGGAAAGCCTACGTCTGTCTAGGCCTACAGAGGCCTGTCAAGTCGATCGAAAGCAGACGACGCCACCGAAACAATTTGCGAAAAACGACATCAAATGACAAGAATTCAACGAATTCCACACGACCCAGACAGCCTGGCTACTATGATTTGACCACATACAGCCGTAATGTGTATGCATACGCAAAAGCGAAGTGTATACATACGCCAAAGCGAAATATGTCACAAATAATAAGTATGCATAAATTATAAACATTATTTACATATATTGGTTAAGTGCGTTCGTTTGCAGTCAGAACAGAATCATTCGAAGCATGCGTCTGCATTATTCATTACTCGCAAATGGCATTCGTATTCGTAGGAAAAACACCACACGGACAAAATTTCGCCGTAATTTACTCGTTAAGCGTCGGATGCCACAATCGTTTTATTTCCTTAAAACTACTGAAAAATAAATGACGTGCGTAGCAGGATCAGACGCAAACGGTCTCTGAAGATCTCTCGAGATTTCTCGCCGCGAACGAGACTTCCTTTCATCGGGGAACATTACATTGTCTGCAGTGCAGCCGTCATTCACAAGTACTAATACTGACATCATTCTGTCGAACCCTTCAGGCGCAACTTGAATAGAATACTCAACCAGAACAGTTCGTAATCTCAAGATTTCTATAGCGCCAAGAGAAGCCAAATAGCGGGAACCAGATAATCCACAAGTGGAAATGCATCAGCTTAATTCCATCCCGTTTCCTCGATTTTTCAGTCTGCTAAATGTCAGTTTTAAACTACATTCTATCCAAGTCTTTCCTGCATCCTTCACATCTAGTAAAGTATCCTATACCCCACAAGTGAGACGCAGGGGAGGCGCTCGTTTCCTTTCCATAGATCCTTAAGCCTGCGGCAATGAACGAATCTCAAGGTCCTGGACACGGGGTTGACGCATCGCAGGACTTGCCGTTTACTTCCCAGCTTACGCCGATAGCAAATTCTGCTTGGTGACAGAGGCACGGTGTGCGCAAACAACTTGCCCGTGGTCGTTACACGGAGTCGAACCCGTAACCGCGTGATCATTGACCAAGCGTGCTACCGATAGACCACAGTGCCTCACATAGTTACGACGTTCAATAATGCATATTTGGTAAATCGTAAACTCGAAAATAGCCAAGCGCAGGTAAAAGCCAGACGGATTTTGTCAAAAGACTCCATATTTCAATGCTTTATAAAGACTTTAACCTCGTAAGGATATATCACTTGGACGGAATCGCAGTTCATTGAAAAATCCCTTTGGCAAACGTTAAGTCTGTACGGTCGAATCACTGCAGAAATACTGATGCAAAATTTAAATGAAACCAAATCGCCAGGTGCCGCCACTACTTCACAATAAACAATACATCAAAATTTGAAATAACCAAACTGCGACAGGATGGCAATTTTCTAAGTAATTTTGAGGTCGACAGTATTGTCAATTTATGCACACATATGTACAAATTCGTCTTCAAAAATATTAGGTTTTTAAAACAATTGGGTTTTTAGGAAACAAACTGAATAAGAACAAACAAACAAATCATGAATCACAGTGGCCCAACTGCATTCCATCACTGAGGCTCTACTCCACGTAAGTCCCCTAAATGTAAACGTTTTCTATAGCGACCGTATTTTTCAAAGAATTAATCAGGCAAGATCCTTCACCACCGCTGCCCGTTTGAATGGGCGCCACGCCATTTAAGGTCCCCGTGTACGGACTGAGATAGCCATAGAGTCAAATCTCTGAAATACACCACGACCAGCATCCTCATGAGTTTATATCGAATGCAGACGGTACCGGAACCAAAATAAGTCACGCATTATGAAGGAACATCGACAAAGCCAAATTCTTATTACAGAAAAACGTCCTCAAAACGCAAACTTTTGGAACATAACATGAAATGGGTTCCTAGTGGTTCTGAACATAAGCAATCCGTGTTAGAGCCGCTGCAAGTTAACCAGGACTGCTTGACCGCCCATCCTTCCTATCTTCCTCCTAAAAGCAGTGATAGGGTCCATTGAGATAAACTTGTGCTATCATCTCAACTATTCCACATCGATATGACTCTTACACTAAAGAATTTCTGTGCTAAATCTACTCAAATGATTAGCCGGATTAAGCATCGAAAGTTCTTGATCCATAGCCACTGTATTAGCATTATTTTGTTATAACACGGTTTGTTACTGGAAGGTTCCCTTCTAATTGGCAACAATTAAAATATGTAAAGCAAACGACAAAGCTCACATTCGAAAAACGGACAACAAAAAATCCAAAAATTCAAACTTAGAGTTGTTTGTCTCTCCAAAGTAAGGAGTGAAAAAATGGGAACGCTATGAAGCCTACACATGGCTATTCAAACTTGCAGTTTAAAAGCATTAGAATTCACAAGCTAAGCCAACATCTTGTAAATGGTCTTATTCAGTAATTATTTACAGCAATCTATACACATCTATCCGGCATGGCCTTCCTCTAGATCTGAAGCCTCTTTAAGCTCGGGACACTCCAAAAGCCTTTGATCAACTCTTCAAAACTGTTCTCTTCCACCAAGGCTGGTCAATTAGCAACTCTGAGTGGATATCTTCACAAGATGCTAAACAAATTCACTAAATGAATTATATTTAACGAATTACATAAACTCAGCTAACTGCAGCAACAAACAGATCCGCGCCAAATTCCCAATAATTTTTTTCTCACATTCTAAACATTACTTTAAAATTACCAGACTAACAGACTATGAACTGGTTATAAATGCTACCGATTAATTAGGCATATCTTCAACACAGCAACAAGCATTTTGCCAATCAGTCAACTCCATACATACAAATTATTTCAATAAAACAATATATTTGCAATAAAGGTAATTACTGTCTAATTAAAACTGCATTCTTACTAAAAACTTCCCACAAGCTTCTAGAAAGAATTGTCAAAATTATTAGCAAAACCAAACACAGGGTGATGAATTTTGACAATGAGTCAGTGAACAGAAATGACAATTTTGCAAAATCAATATTTTGTACTAATATGAAAACACACAAAATACGCAGAGACCTATTTTGGCCAATAAACAAAATGACCAAATCTTTAGGTTCATGATAAAAACGTCTGCATCAAACCAGTTTTGAAGCTTTCAAAAGTGAACACTTAATCATCTTTTTGCAAGAAATGAAAGACGGTTTGCCTTGAACTTATAGAAACTTCCAGAAAAATTCTCAAGTCCTATTTTGTGCTTAAAACAAAACAGGGTTGAATCCTGTAAAACTCGATCATTTGGCTTCAGGAAACAAAACCCGATTTACCTAGAGAATCTTTGGTACAGAAAACAAAATCTGATAAGTTCATAACAGTGAAAATCATGTCTACCACAACTGCTTTTAAGAAACATACATCAGAAATAGCAGACATTATCACAAGTTACATGTCAGTAGGTCCATAATAACCTCTCATAAATATCAACAGTGCTTAAGAAAGATCACTATCTAGCTTTTAACAGAGTTCTTCATCATACATAAATGTTTGAACTATTTTCGAGCAAAAATTCTACACTAAATCCGAACTTGGCGCATGTTACTATTGGTGCCTACAATTCCTCGCACAGCCGATGGACATATGGCGTGTTAACAAATGTCTTACTTAAATGTCTTATTACACTTAAGCGCACCACTGTACAGCCTAAAGTGCAAAAACGGCAAATCATGGTTACAGAAAATTTATGGTCAGTTTGGCAAGAGTTCATGAATATTTTCAACTGAAACATTTCCTATGGAGTAGAAGAGAGTCAAAAACGTTTCAATATGAAAACAACGGATTTATAAAAACACATTAATTAATTAATTGATTAAGCTAAACATGTAACTGCTTAATTACATTTTCCAATTTGAATACTTCCTGCTGAAAATTAGGCAAACTATGTTGTCCTTCCAACTTCTGGAGCATAAAACTCGCCTCATGTTGTTATGTATTCTTTGAAATTATGTCGTCATTTCATTACGCTTTTTAATATCTGTAATTTATAAGTTACAATACATAAACTATTCACATGTTCACATATTATCATTACTGTTACAATTTAATCAAATTTATTAATTTCTATGCTTTTCACAGCATTAGTAGCATCTCAGAGTGTACGAAACAGTCGGCATACACTTGATTTCAATTTAGCTCTGCTTGAAATGCGTTTCCAGTGAATATTTACAACTTAATCAGAAACAAATATTGAAATGTTGATAGATAACTTTATACACCAAAATAATTAACATTTTTGTCATCATCTTCATCACGCCCATCTTCATCACTATATTCAATTCAATTCTATTCCACTGCATCACTTGTAATGACTTGTCGCTACGTTTACCATAGTTTGGTCAGATTCACAATACTAGAAGCCACTGTAAACTCTGAAAACGTTTTTCTCAAAGCACTACCAATGACAACAGCTGAATTGCAAAACTCCTTTTACACTAACAACTATGGCAATAAAAGTCAACTTGCTTTTCTTAAACCGCACCTGCAAAAAAGTTACACCTGCAGTCACTGCCGTCTGTGACTTAACATCGATTCCAAGCACCTTCGGCAAAACGCAGACACACAGCTGACTAGAAATGTTCCTATGGGACACAGACATTGCACGAATCCTATTTATATTGCAACTATTTACATCTAAAGGACACATTCATAAACGAAAGCACGTTTTAATACAAACACTCAATGCTACACACGTAATGAAAGGAACAGACACTAGTGCAACCAAAAACCTCCTAGACATCAAGGGTCAGGTAAGAAAGCGGCCACTGTGGTCTGCAGCTAGACATTATTGTGGCCTTTTCAAACAATCACATAAACCTGTCTGGCAATAAGTAACAACAAATGTGCCTGGACACCAGTTTATGTCTGCGAGCATTCTAGTCTCACTAGTGTCTGCTCTGAGTAGACATTCCTTTCGAAAGCTTACGTTCAACTAAAATAAATACAAGCTACGACATCTGCAAAACACAAGCACTGATCAAAACACAAGCACTGACAATTGGCACGAAACTATTTCCCCAACAATCAACATATAATAAAATCGAATCCAAATGTGGAAATTGTAAAAGAAAACAAAGTAACGTAGTTCACTAGATGTCAGCAGAAACCAGAGAAATGCAAAGACCAACTAAGTCACAACAGAGCACAACATCATAAAACAAATCTAAACAAGTTAGGACATTCTGAAATTCAATTTAAAATATTGCAAACAGAAAATGTTACAAAATGGAGCTGACATTGCAGAACAAATTTTTGCACAATACAAATGATAATTTTAATTAATTTTACAAAATTACACATTGGCAAAAATAAAATTTTCAAACAACACTTCCAGCTCACATCACAAATGCAAAACCTAATCTAATCGGATCAACATGAAATTAAATTCCCGTGCAAACTGGCGCGTCTAAACATCGGTCACAACTTACAGAACATGAAGAAACGAAAACAGAAACACAAAATGTTAGCATTTGAGACTAATTTCTAATCATCTACGCAGGCTAAACACACACACAGACGCACACATACACACACAGACATCTTGAGACCTTTAAACGGGAAAGCAAACACGACCATAAAGTACATGCCAGAAACCGAAAACTGAAGGCATAGGAACCCGACTGAATCTACAAGCAGAACTGATCTGTGTTCTGTGGAACAGTTCTGTGCATATCTGTGTAGGACGCATAAGCTTCTTTAGAACAGTTCCACCCGCATCTTCATGTCGTTTCGTTTCCATTCAGCAAGATGGTAAAAATCCTCTTGAGTCATCTTAAAAAGTCTTTCAAAATCCTCTTTCGATAAGTATTGCTGAAAATAAATTTTCTACATCATCAGCTAACATAGGCAGTGCTACCTAGCATAAACTACCCACCATAGCCATCTACTGCCTGCCTGCCTGCCTGACTCTTGGATCTCGACCTGGAACTGAACCTTTCTTGCCTATCAATTTTGTTTTGACTGAGCGCCTGTGAATAAGCTGTTTCTCGTGATTTAGCTTTCATTGGGTGCTGTAGAAATCTCGAGATTACGATTACGATTAGTATCTAACATAGGCAGTGCTATCCAGCATAGGCAGTGCTATCTAGCACAGGCAGTGCTTTTGCGAGGTACACAAAAGGTGCTACACTAAGTGTCCAGACAACTAATGTACCATCAGCCAACCATACAACTCTCAGGTCAAAGGGTCAAGTAGGCACTTCACCCTGACTTGAGTTTTATATGAACAATAAAATGTTACTGTTATAACTGTTGCTGGAATACATAAATTATTTGAAATTATTATTAATAAATAAATTAAATAAATTATTATTATTAATTAAATAAATCATTATTTCAACTTCGGTTTGACTTTTGATCTCCACACCACTCATTTTGTAATTTAAATCCGATCGTCATAAAGTGTATTTAATGAGTCGCTACGAATTGTAACAACTGAGTTTTAGTGCTGAACCCAAGGCAGTAAACGCCTTCAAATAAAAATCAAGCTTATGTAGATCAGATTAGGAATAAACAGTCAAAACTGTCAGTCTTAAAATCAACACTGGCTGTACCACACCACATCTCAACTTGGATGAGGCTAATCAAGAACAATGCAAAGCAGTTGAAAGCACAGAAGGAATATTGCACAAAGCATAACAATTCATTCTTCTAAATGTGTAAAGTAGCCTAACTGACCTCCAAGCGATCTTTGTCTAGTCCAGCTGGGCGACGCCAATTGCTCAACCTCAGCTCATCGTACGTGTAAGTCTGAAAGGTTTTCAACACATATCCATTAGAAATACATATTGGTGAAGTCCTGTATGCCTTAGTAGTCGTCAATAATCCACATCTGCTAAGTGGACAAAGAAACTGAACATCTAAGTTCATTTCTAAGTAAACTAAGATGAGGTAAAGTGAAGCTGAGGTAAATAAAGGTACGTAAAGGTAAACGAAGGTAAGATAAGCTAAGGTAAATTATGGTAAACAAAAGTAAATTCTGTAAAGCAAAGTTAAGGTAAGCTTAGTTAAGGCATTATTTCTCATTATTTAAAAATCTCCGTTATTTACGAACCACAGATCTGTCAGTGGTGCACAGCATTTGGGCATGAAGGACTAGCCCAAGGTTGCTCACAAAGGAAATCTACTAGGCAAGAATCAAACCCACACACTGCATTACAAGGCAAGAACTCTACCAATCAGCCACTGTGACACATTAAAAATAGATAAGGTAATTTATTTATTTAAAGCACTTGTAACGCATGCTTTGTCAGTACAACTGAACCTGAGGCGCGGATGTATGTTCGCCAGGGGCCAAGAAGGAATCATGCAAAAGCCATGGTGAAGTAGTTAGTCTTAAGAAGTGATTTAAAAGATGATGGTATTTTATAAATTACCATAATCTTTAAATAAATAAGGTAATTTGTATTCAGCTCCCATGTCCCACAATGTAGTGGAACATACAGATGGCAGTCAGGCAGTCATTTCCTTCCCTTAGCCCTTGAGCTGGCAGTGAATGAATCCCTAAGTCCTGGCCACAGGGTCAGCGCATCATAGGCCTTGCTGTTTCCTTCACAGTAAAGGTAAGGTAAGGTAAAGTAAGGTATTATCCCAGTGGTAAGGAGAGGAAAGGTAATGAAGGCAGAGCAGTTCACCTTTCCTGCATGCATTTCAACTAACGCCTAGGCAAAACGTCAACTAACCCTAGGAGGCTCTTCAATTTTAAAAATGCTTGGGACACTCCGAAGTCCCAAAAACGAGCAAGGTGTTATTCTTCCGTCTGGCATCACAGATGAACGAAGACGTGAATTTCTCTACAAAGAATGCAATTCAGGTCAAGCTGCATCGTCTGTACAAGTTTTTGGCGTAAGCTATAAACCAGATACTGAAAGGCCAACTGCCCAGAACAGTTATGACATGCCTAGAACAATTATGACTTGCCTAGAACAGTTATAACTTGCCTAGAAGAGATAGCTATGACTGCCTAGAACAGCTATGACTTGCCTAGAACAGCTATGACTTGCCTAGAACAGCTATGACTTGTCTAGAACAGCTGTGACTTGCATAGAACAGCTACGACTTGCCCAGAACAACTGAACTTTGCCTGTACGAGTTATAAGTAACAACAACATGATACATGTACAGGTAATTACGCACTAGAAACTGACTTTATCCTCGGCTATAAACGTTTGCCAGTTGCCTCACCCTCAGTCCAGTGGTTGGATCAAACTCTTCAACATCCGACTGAGAAGAATCTACAAACAAATTTAGACTCTAGATTCCTGACATTTCTTTAACCCAACATATTTCCTCATTCATTAAATTGCAGCTTTTCACTAATCGCTTATTTTTCAGTCTTGTATTTATCATATCTAATATCACTGCCAATATCTAGAGTGGTGTTGTTGTAATCATAAATTCGAGATTTCTACAACACCCAAACACAGCTATGTTGCAGGAACCAGCTTATTGAATGGTGCTCAGTCAAATTAAATCAATAGGCAGGTAAGGTCAGCTTCGGAAATCAATATGATCTAAGGGTCAGGTAGGCAGACAGTCAGAAGGCTACGGTGGATGGCATTTAGAATTAGTTAGAACTGGAGTGGTAAGAGAGCAAAAAGAAGATATATCAGAATAGGATTTGTGGAAGAGGAGTGTTTTCAGTTTTAAGTGAAAACCCATGCAGAGCTAGTACGAGGTGAGTGTTGGTGAGTTCGTAGGATGGGTGAGATAATTGTTGTCATTGGGGTGGGAGTTTGCTCCAGAAGGGTGGGCTAATGCACTGCTGGTCACTACAGGTGTACATGGTGCACTAGAAATCTGGTGTTGCATTGCACTGCACTGAATAGAGGCAAATTGTTAAAGTGTTTGCCCTTCATCTCTGCTTCAAGGGTTGGAATCTTGACAAGTCTCTGCAGAACCAAGTAAAGGAGAAAAACGATATTTCTCTCACTTGTTAGATTACTGATATCATGTCTGTACTTCAGTCAAAAGTTGTTTCATGCCCTGAACCACACCTAATACTGTCAAATGTTGCTGCCATCGACGCATAACAAACATAATTTATGACAATAATTGGACAACTTATGATGACAATTGGGTAACTTATTATGATAACTGGGTAACTTGCGCCAATAATTGGGCAACTTATGATGACAATTGGGTAACTTATCATGATAATTGGGTAACTTATTATGATAAGTGGGTAACTTGTGGCAATAACTGGATAACTTATGAAGAGAATTGGATAACTTATAAAAACAATCAGGTTACTTATGAAATTAAGTAACTGATAGACTGAGACAAAAGAAACTGTTTTTCAATGAACTAAAGCACTTTTTCGTACAGTAGGAAGAACGTTCCAGAACGGCAGAACTGCTTCCAGGTCGTCTGGGATAGTAGCTTCCCAGATAGTAGTTGTCACTGACATCCTAAAAAGACAGTTTGGAGTAAATATCAAACAGAAAGTAATCCCATACAATCTGATCTGGTTTATCCCACGCTAACTGATCGAATCTGGTACGTTCTGATCTAGAATATGCAACCTAGTTCAGCCTTATTTGCAAGTTAGTCAATTAGTTATCTAGACACTTAATGTTAGCACCTTTTACTCACTCACAAAAGTGTCACCTACGCAAGCTTAAATGGAGTTAAACTCATTTAGGAGAAAACGTTCATCAAAGTAACCAGTGCTCAGATAATGAGCAGAGTCACAACTGATGGGCACCTGCAAACATGTAGAACCAAACTGACAGAGTTCTATCCAGAGTAGACAGTTAACAACATGTTCAGAGTTCTCTGTTGCAAGTATACACCTTTTTGGGCTTACAGAGGTATGGAATAGACACGAATAACTCTTTCAGGCTTTAACTCACTCTACAGACTTACCTGGAATTGACTCACGGATAGGTGTTCAAGCACCACCTATTGATGTCTTGTGCTATAGTAATAAGGCCCCACAGAAGCTACAAGATTAGATTTGATTGAAAATAGCGCTAGATAAATTAATCTTACCGATAGGAATCCATTTCTGCTATCCACAGTTCCAGATCGAAGATTGTATCCAGGTCTAGGAACTGTAAACAATGAAAAGATATTTTAAATTGGTGTAAATCATTTTAACAAAATAGTTCCAACATAAAGTTTTCAGTACAAGTAAGATGCAGTAACATAAAACTCTTCCCACAAATACAATTTCACATAAAGCTTCCTTTGACCATAAAAGATACAATTTAACATAAAACTATAAACGAAAATGAAACATCTAATAAAATACAATGTAGCATAATATTTACAATTTCACATAAAATTCTCATTGAAAATGACCAATGCAAGCTAACATAAAACTCTTCATGAAAATAAAAGACACTTCATCATATAGTTCTTACTGAAAGTTAAAGATACAGTCTTGCTCAAAATAAAATATAATTCAACAAAATACTCTCATTGAAAATAAAATATACAACTGAACATAAAACTTCATTTGAAATAGGGGACTGTTTAACACAAAACTTCTGAAACTAAATAAAACACGCAATACAGCATAAAACTATTCAACTCTAAGAAAAGACAGACACAACACATCTTGATAGAAATAAAAGACAAACAAACCAAAATGTTATCTAAAAATCAATAGAAATCAAACACAAAGTTTAACATTACATAACACTTCCTAAATGAAAAATGGAAAAAACATGACATCAAACTCATCAAAACAAAAGGTTACAATGTTGCTAAGAAAATTTGCAGACAAGACAGTAAAGTAACAACTAGATAATCACAAAACCAAATAGATAACCATAATAACAACTAGAAAACCATAATAACAACCAGAAAACCATAATAACAACTAGAAAACCATAATAACAGCTAGAAAACCATAATAACAACTAGAAAACCATAATAACAACTAGATAACCAAAATAATAACTAGATAACCATAATAACAACTAGACAACCAAAATAACAACTAGAAAACTATAACAACAAATAGAAAACCATAATAACAACTAGATAACCATAATAACAACTAGACAATCAAAATAACAACTAGAAAACTATAATAACAACTAGAAAACCATAAAAACTAGATAACCATAATAACAACTACAAAACCATAATAACCAGATAACCATAATAACAACTATAAAACCATAATAACTAGATAACCATAATAACTGCTAGATAACCATAATAACAGCTACACAACCATTAGATGTCTATGGTAGATTAGCTTACATAACAGACACATTATATATCAATGTATTAATGCATTCAAGCACACCTACACATCCAAGTAAATTCAGACACACACACACACACACACCACTCTACCAAAACCCAAACACACCTCAAATTGATCTAATCGTTCACTGTCATTTTAGACAGAAATTCAAGAACTGCTAATATTACTAGCAATTCCACTGTTATATTGCACTTGTATTTACCATATTTTACTGCTAATATGCTTCCGCTCACAAACTGTCACAGTAAGAATAAATGAACATTTAGAAAGGTGCCTCTGAAGACATTACATTCCTTTCAGAGATCAGATTCTATGCCTACAAAGTGAACAGGCAAGCCATAGTAATCGTAATCTTGAGATTTCTCCAGCACCCAAAGAAGCTGAATTGCGTGAACCAGCTAATTCACAGGCGCTCAGTCACAACAAAATCGATCAGCAGGTTCGGTCAGGTTCGGTTCCAGGTCTAGATCGAAGGGTCAGGCAGGCAGATAGTCAGATAGCTATACTGGATGGCATTCAGAATTGGAACTGCAAGGGAGATAAGTGGTAAAGGAGGAAACAGGATATGCTTTGCAGAAGGGTGTGGATTCACATTTGAATAGAAGGTTAAGCAGAGATTGCAAAAGGTGCAGTGTTGGTAAGTTTCTTGGAAGAGCCAGATTATTGTTGTAATTCTGGTGGGAGTTGGCCGTCATCGTGAAGCACATGACTTCAACAACATTTACCTCGTTTGTTAATTTATGTATTGTTTATTAAGGACAATCTGGTGAAACCTCAGTCAAATACAATAAAAATGCAGCAAAAACCGTTTCTTTAAACCTTAACCATCAAGCAAGCAGCCAAAGTTCTCAGAAAATAGAAAATGGAAGAAAAAGATAAACAATGTTTTAGTACATTTTCCCAAATCAGACCAAGTAAGTTTTCTTAAAATGAAGAAAAGGAGAATTAAACAAAGGCATAGTATGTTTTCTTCAAATGAAGAAAGAGAAAACTAGGTGTATTTTAAACCGTATTGCACGTCTTCTTAAAATAAAGAAAAACAGTTAGACGAGGCACACAGTACGTTTCCTCAAACTGAAGAAAACACGGTAAAATTCAAGTCAATCAAAATAGCAAGCAAATACGCAATCACCAAGACCCACAAACACCACAGGGAGCAGAGAACAAGAGGCTACAAACATCACACTGTAACACACTGGCCACGAGAACAACAACCTCCAGAGCACAACGACTTAACAACAGCGGTCAAGACAACACCAACGAAACGACATCTAGTGACACTCTTTGTTCTTTGACTCAATGCCCAACTAGCTGGGAGTTCTGGTTTAGCCCTCAACGCATAAGCAACAATTTCTGAATTTTTGTCAGCACTCTTGAATTTTCAGTTTCTTGAAATTTGCAAAGCTTTTTCAGCTGGTTTAAAGTTTAGAAACTGGCAACAGCCAATAATCTTGTAATGCAAAGTAAGTCCAAACCTTCACCTAGAGACTTACTCCACCATTTTATATTAAGGCCATCCTTACAATTATCACAAAGTTCCTTTGGTTCATGCTTTTTCATTTTAGAAAATATTGCTAAATAAACAACATAAAATTGTATTGCTAAATTTTAAAAAAATTAATAACCACTCAAGGTGACTCTTAAGATATTCATGTCTGTGTATAGTCGTCACAGGAATGACTAATTCTTTAATTAAATTTGAGTGTTTGTCAGGAACGATGTGTACATTATTAGAACACATATACTCAAAACAGAGCTTACATCTCCAATGCAGAAATAGTTTAAGTTTACTCCCAAGTTTTTTGTGTTTCTCTTTTCATTTTCTGCCTTGTACAAATAAAGTCTGATAATATAAATAAAAATTTAATTTAGAGCGGCCTATTTGAAATACCATCCACACGTACACATTAGCCACTAGAAAACAACATGCAACACTGGCCACTATAAAACAACACACACTTGCACAACATATTACAAAACTTTATGTAGCTCCACTATCCGGAAACGGATGTTATATCTGCTATGTAAAAACGACGTCACAATTACAGAAACCTGAAGCACCGACAGTCAGAAAAGAAAAGCGTTTCCACAGTTTAACTTAAACCCACAGCTTGAAAAATCACCGAATCAGTTCATGCAGTCAAAATGCCTTTTCTGTTTGAGCAGGTCAGTCAAGTGCAGAAGCTCCAACTCATGCATGGCCAACAGAAAATCCAGAGTTCCACAAAGCTTGCAGCAATCAGCTACGATTGCAACCTGCCTCAGGCACCGTCAATTAGCATACCTGGATAGCTTCGAATGACTTCCCTCGGCATCTCATAAAATTTCCTATGTGCTGAGGGAAACATACAGGATCTCAGAAATAGAATGTCAACAAATTCCAGCATAATTCACCCCAATCTCTAAACCGCTGAACCGCTAACTTGGCATCAAGAGCAACTGTATGCAGAGCCAGATTTCAACTACAGAGAGGTAAAGAGCAGAGTAGAGAATAGATAACAATGGCGCCGTTAGATTAATTATTTTATTCTTCTACTTATGCAATATTAAGGGGACTGATGAAATATAGCATATATGAACTGGATTTGGACTACAGAGAAGAACAGTGGATACTTGGACCTGTCAAGGACATAGCAACAAAAAAGTTCAAAGAATAATATGATAAAGTAAGGTAACTGCTAATTTACCACACATCTGTCTAATCTAAAGGATTCGATATCGCCACCTAATAAAACACAGGATATCAACTGGTGGTCACTGCTCCGTAAAACCCAAATGTAAATCTGACACATTTTAATCAGAGAAAACAGAAGCATCTAGCAATAGTTTGGACGTCTGATCATAAGGTTGAAGAGTTTTACAGCTGAAGTGTAAACACTATAAGAAACACTACAATGGCAACTTCTCAAGTTCACATGATGCATCGAGTTTTGAACCCCAGCCACCGAAGTGAAAGAAAAGAAAGACTTCTTTCTTGTCTATGTCTGCATATAAAATTGTGCTCCTTTTCGCCCCCAGATACTAGAGTCAACCCCAACCCTCTTCCATCCTTTGCTTTTTCATTATTTTACTCTTCTAATTTTGTACTCTTAACATGAAACAATAAATAAACTTTCATCGATATATCGTGTTTCTGTTATGTGTCAATGACATAAAGCTCATAAGTATGATTTATTTACAGTAATTACCAGTTTCATATGAACGAATGAATTACGTGCTTCAGGATTTCATAAACTTTTGAGCTCTCTTGTTCGTTAGTACACATTGCATGAATTTATGTATCAAGCCATATAATACAGTGCTTTTAAGTACCTCTCAAAACTGCTGTACAAATGGGAATCTAACTGACCTAAGGGAGTTTGAAAATCTTTAATACTTGCCCTACAAGATTACATTACACTATCAAAAGAGCAGAAACAAGTTACAGTAATAACGATACTAAGCTTTTCTTCCTGAAATAACTTAAAAAACTTAGACCACAACTAAAGCATACAGGAAAGAGTTAAGGAACATTAAGAGCATGACCAGAAAAAGCTAAATATAATGCCAATCCATTGTTCTTACCAAGATATGGGCCATACGGCGCAACTGGCGTCGAACAGGTTCTGTACTTGGGCTCAGCAAAGGCATCGTCAAGCGAAGGCAAGTGGGCACGAAGTTCAAGGTCACGAGAAGGAGCTGCACGAAAACAAACGAGTTTAACACACGCTGGTTGTAAAAATACTTCATACAAGTTCTACCCATCTGATAAGACGACGACGACGATGATGATGAGTTCTCTACCCAAAGGCAGATCCATTGGCTTTATGCTCCCAGGGATGAGATGAATGAGGTGGTTTCCCGTTGCCTTCCTCACAGACAGTTGTGGGTGAGCAACTTGTCACTACACAGCAGCTTGAGGCAGATTTGAACCTGCGACCCTCTGGTTACAAGGCACCAACCATACCACTACACCACCACGTCCCACATCTGATACCCTCAGTGAAAACTGAGTAACCGCTTTTCTTGTTGCATGTTTCCTCAAACTTTTCATGCTGATACATTGATTTTTAAAATTATTTCGGAACTCACATAATCATCGTCTGAACTAGTTAACGTCCTTAAAGTTATGATCGTGTAGATGATTTGTGTGGCCAAGACCAATATTAGGTAAAAAGCCTGAATCAGATTGACCCTCGGACTAATACAGTTTGAAAAATGGGCTAAGGTAATTTATGCATGCATGCATGTGTTCATACAAAACGACAGCGTACATATCCCAAGGTGAGTAAAGATGACTAATTCGCCAACACATAAAAACTAAAACAAGGCAAATATCTTTTCTTAACACAAAACAGTATAAATCCACAAATTTTTAACTTCAATCTGACTCACAAGCAAATATCGGGGACTCGTATCTTGTTCTGAAAGGTGGCTCAACAGAGGCTGACGGAGTGCGAGAGGCACTGCGAGGATCGAGGGTCAAAGGCTCTTGTTTCTTCTTCTTCAGCCCTTCCAGAATGATCTTAGCGGCACCAGAGTCTGGCATCTTCGACAGTTCCATGATTTCCTTCTCGATTTTCGGGTCGACCTTTGCTTCGTCTTCGTCATTGTCTACGTCATTCACAAAGTCCAGTGACCCTGACCCAGATTTCCGACGATATCTGTGTTCTCGAACTACATGAAGTCAAAACAGCAGTCAAGCAGATCAATCGCACTATAGAAGACCTAGTTCATAGATCCAATGCTTTTTTCTAGAAAAAAATGGTTCCAGATCTGAACAATTAAGGAACTTTGCGTTCAAATTTCATTATTTTTATCAAACAATAAACACTGAAAACAGTGTAAAGTTGTAAACACACTGAAATCGAATTAAAATAAGTAACATTATATTACATAATTAAAATAACTTAGTAACACAATTCTTTTATTAAAAACTAAATTATTTTTTATTAGCCGAAAAAAGGTGCAGGAACGCCGTTCCGGAGCGTTCCGTCTGAAGAAAGCACTGCATAGATCTTTTTATATATATACATATATATATATATATACAAACTTACACACATATGGTAAATACATATATATATATATATGTTTATACACACATATTTAAGTAAATACACAACATCTCAAAAGCTATAATACTTTTATTACGAATTAATAAATAAATAAACCAATAAATATATAATAAGCATATACAATGGAAGTCAACTGAAGTCAAATGGTGAAGCACTGATCACCATTATGTCCCACATCATTGTGATGCTGATTCTAGCATAAGATTCTACGCACAAGCACACAAACAGACACATTCACACATACACAGCATTACACACCAAAACTCAAAGCACACATATGCACAAGCACACATGTACACATACATGTATGAAACCCCTGCGTACATTGTAGCATTTTATGAAAATAAAAGAATTCAAGAAAAAACATATATACATACACTGCAACCACATTACAGCATGATTCGTTATGTTCTGACACGAATTCTCATACGAAATGACTGCAGACTGCATCCCAACTTCAGCTTTAGAAATTGACCTCAGTAGAATGGAACCACATTATAGTCCAATGTTTGACATGACTGGGCATACCAAATTCAGCTTTAAAAAGATGACCCAGTACAGAAACATATAAACATACACAAACACACACATACACACATTCATATGTATATTAATAAGCATGTGTATGGAATTTCTTTAAAAAGCTGAATCTGGGATTCCCAGTCATATAAATACAATTCATTACAGCTGAAATTTGTTTCTTTGCCTCAGAAGGGCAAAATGAAGCTGTGAAACAGGAAACATTAAGAATCATAAACAGACCAGAAGACGTAAGTTTTTAGTTTAAACCAAGAGTTCCAATAACAGAGTTGCAAATGTGAGGAAACAGAGAGTTGCAGATTGAAGGACCAGCAACTGTGAATGAACACCAGCCAAAGACAAGATGCAAACCAGAAACAATTTTCCAGAAGATGCTGATTGAAGAGAGGATCACACTTTAGCAGTGTAACCAGGATTGACACATACATGGAGGCTGTGTTATGAAGCGATTGTTTTCTAAAGCTGAACTAATTTGGGAACCACATCCCCAACCGCTTTATATCAGGATTCAAGTCTTAATCAAGCATGTTATACGGAAGCTTCAGTGTACATATATCAGCCACTTATCAGTGTGTGTGAAATCGGAACCACGTACGTAGTTCTGGATAAGCAGCAGCTGGAGCGGGAGGAGCAGGAAAGTCATCCCGTTCTATCGGCAGAGGCTGGTTCTTTTCCGGGCGATGTGCATCAGGCAACTTGGATAACTGGATCGGTTCCTGGGTCTTTATTGGTCTGTAGGGCTCCGAGTTCCTTCTCATCGAAAGGAAGGAATTGGTGACTGCAATAAACAGAAACCACATACTATTGAAAACAAAAGAGTAGGAACTTTAGCAATTAAACTTTAACAAACATAAACCATAAATGCCTGGAACTGAAGCAGTAGAAACGTTTTGCTAAAACTGAACAGCAAAACTCCATAACACCAAAACTGAACTAAGTTACTGAAGATACTGGAGATCCATGATACTGAAAATGAAGCAGAAGAACCATAGTGTTGCTGAAAATGATATTCTGGTCTCAAGAAATCCTCAATCTTAAATTTTTTGGTACATATCCGTTTACAGAAAGAAACTTGGAAAGTCACCAACAATAAAACAGATCACACAATCGATTTCTTTAGTTAATTATTTAACGACAAGTTGTTGAACAAAAAGTCAAATTACTTTAAAAAATAAATTTATAATTCCTACAATTTTTTTACATTTAGTACTCTAAAATTTTCCATGTACTGGTATTTTGTTACATTCTCAGATAATTACAAATAAACGAAAAAATGTTAAAATAATAGAATAGTTTCTTCATACATTGAACAAAAAACCTATTCCAAAAAGCTCATAAAATGCACACTTTGAGTACAGCAAAAATGTTAAAAAGAAATATCGAAAATTTGTTCAAATCGATTACATACCGACTGATTGAAGAAATCCTGCACCACAAGAGAGCATCAGTAAAAGCAGAAACAAATAGCAATGAGAAGGAAAGTGAGAGGAAAGTGCGAAATTAAATTTATCATACTAAAGATGCAAGCGTTCGGTGTTCTGCACCCATAATCTATGCATGATACTGCAGCAGCGCCATTCCAGGATTATCATTCTACTTATCCGAGACCGGGATTATCATTCTACTTATCCGAGACACATGTGATCCTCTGGACTGCAGAAGTTAGAAGAACTGTTCTGGAATGGCTGGAATGTGTGATAAAGCGGTCAATTGTTCAACATGGTGCCGTCACATAATCTTCCACTTTGTCACACAGTAAGCCACAGCTTCAATGGTGGATATAAGAAAGTGACAAATATGATCACTGCAGGTCTGCCCAAATTATCAGTCACCAACTCCAGTGTATGGTATGTATGTACGTATGCTGCAAGTATTTATGTATGCATGAATGTATGTACGTATGTATGTATATATGTATTTATGTATGTACGCACATATGTATGTATCTAATTCATCATTTGTACAGCACCTCCTACAGACCTCTCAAAAGCATTGTGAATGTGAGCAAGAGAATTGATGCCTACACCTTAAGACAGGAAGACATTCGAACAAAAGCTGTTCCAGGACAATGTAAGAATGCCTGATGTGCTCATGTTTATTTATGGAAGGGAGGGACCAGCAGATCACCATGGGCATATCTGACTGCTGCAGGTGTTGCTCTAAGGGATGTATGACAGGCGATGTGTGACTGCACTGTGAATGAGATTGGTGCATCAGATGATTAATGGTGGTATGCGTGATTACAGAAGGAGCAAATCCCGAAGGTATGATCACCGCATGCATGATTTTAGGTACACACGACCACATCACATCCATTTCCAGCTACTTATGTGAACACGTTTAAGGCATTTTGCTCATTCAGTGAGCACATTAATTTTAAATTCTAAAGCAAGATTTTATTTATATATGGCAAACTTGTTGGCCAATCTGTCTGTCTGTCTGTCTGTCTGTTGTCTGTCTGTCTGCTGTCTGTCTGTCCATCAGTCAGTCAACCAGTCACTCAATCAGTCAGCGAGTCAGTCACTGAGTCAGTTATTGAGACAGTCATTGAGTCAGTCATTGAGCCAATCACTGAGACAGTCAATGAGTCAGTGATTGAGTCAGTCATTAAGTCAGTCACTGAGACAGTCATTAAGTCAGTTATTGAGTCAGTCAGTCAGTGATTCAGTCTGTCTGCCAGCCTGTCTGCCAGTGTGTGTGGTCCTCAAAGTCCGTATGGTCTACGTTGACGTTTAAAGAAATAAACAGCAGAAGGTAAATAATCTTTGTCTCTTCTAGACGTGCCTTTCTTGGTTGGCTTCTTGATGTCCGTACGAATCTTCCGGTAACTGAATCCATCTGCACACAAGAGAACAACTAAATGATCAGGAAAATATCACCAGATCAGATCAGCAGATAGGCATACAGACAGGCACACAGAGAGGCACACAGACAGACACACAGATAGGCATACAGACAGGCACACAGATAGGCATACAGAGAGGCACACAGCTAGACACACAGACAAGCATACATACAGACACACAGATAGGCATACAGACAGGCACACAGATAGGCATACAGACAGGCACACAGATAGGCATAGACAGGCACACAGATAGGCACACAGACAAGCATACATACAGACACACAGATACAGAGAGGCACACAGATAGGCACACAGACAAGCATACATACAGACACACAGATAGGCATACAGACAGACATACAGACAGGCACACACATAGGCATACAGACAGGCACACATACAGGCATACAGACAGGCACACGGGCAAACAGACAGAGAGGCAGATTTGTAGAAATGCAGACACACTGCAGGTAGACAGGCAGGCAGGCAATGGGCATCGTAGACAAGGACTCAGGCAAGCAGATAGACATGCACTAACACTTGAAGACACTCAGGTAGACTGGAAAGAAGGCACACAGGCAGGTAAGCAAGCAGACAAGTACGCAGGCAGTCAGGCAGACAGAAAGATTGATTACTAGATCAGAAACCTGCCAATCAGTAGTCAAAAACCCAGACAGCACAGCAACAGACCTTGCCACAGTCAGAGATATTCTGAAAAGCAGACAGACGAAACAGACAAGACAGACACAGCCAGACAGACAGAAGCACACAGCCAGACAGGCAGACCAGACCGGCACAGAGACGTAGCTACCGGGATTGACATCAACCCACGCACGAACCGATAGCACGTGGACTTCCCTCCCTCCGCCCCCCCCATCGGAAGCACCGGCGAGGTTCCCGTGTACACTGCAGCAAAAAATCCTCCCATCTTTGCTTGGCAGCGGCTTACTGTTTGTAGACTCTTGAAAGCAATGTCTGCCAGCAACAGACACTCAAGATGATTTCAGAACAATCACAGGCAGTGTCTAGCAAATACAGCACGATGACTGTGGCTGACAGTCAAACATATGGAGGTGTACTGCATTCAAATGGATGTGACACGTGATTTGTATCGACAAAGCTAGAAGAGTCAACCAAGCGACTGATTGGATCCTTGAAGGGGAAAACATGAAGAGCAAGACTAGGAAAGAACAGGCCAGAGACCATCCGAAATGATCCTAGACTTCGTTCGTTGAGACAAGATGGTCGGTTGATTTCCACAGTTTAAAGACATCTTATGGCATCAAAGGCCGTTGACGTCGCCCTCCTTCTTTATCCAGGCTTGGGACTGGCACTACCCGCCTAAAGGCAGTGGCAGAGCTGGCAAGAGACAGAGATAAATGGAGAAACTGCACTGCCCGATGTGCAGACCCTCACAGGAAGGATACACACCAAGTGAGCAAGTATTGGATAAAGAAAGCACTTATTTTGAAGATGATGGCTATGTCGATTTCACACGATGGGCCTGGAATTCAAATCCGTTTGCAGGTGTTAATAGACGACATGTTAGCCTCTCAGTTGCCATGCCACTGCTTAAGTAGGTGTAAGAAAATATCTGACTATTTATACAGCACATTTTAACAACCTCTCAAAGGTGCTGAAAGATAGGCTTTCAGACAAGTATGAAAACATAACTTTGCATATTATTAAAAAACTGAGAAATGTAAGTTGTAATAAATTAGATGTAAATCACCAAAATTTTCAGCACCCTACAAAAACATGTCAGGGAGCCAAGCCTAATCATCACCATTGCTAAATCAAATCCACAAGAGCTAAGTACCAGGGTCCTATTTCTGAAGCGTCTGCATCTAAACCAAAACTAATCTGATCCACTATCAGACATAAAATACACCAGAAGATTCTTTTAACATGTTTTTGCGGAACATAAATCCTACTATAGCATTGTCAATGACATGTATCCCAAACAATTTTTTAAATTTCTAACATCTCATGATTGTAACACGATCTCGTTCTAACAAGGACTATTAGAGAGTAAATGCAGACCCTTGAGCTAACCCCACAATAGGCAGACATGAATGTGAAGTGTTGGCGACTTAACTTCCTTAGCCTCAGCTTACGAGGGTGGATAGCCAGTCTGGGTAGATCTGTTTGTGTGCAGTTTCACCACCTGATCGTCTCACTAACAGTGTACAATCACTGTACTCATTCCGTAACCGAATTCCCTAGGGAGAGCAAGTGGAACATATACTGAAAAAATCTTCCAAATCCAAAAGGTAATATTATAAGGATGTTCCAGAGTGTCTACAAACGTTCCATCTACAACAGTGTCTGCTGTCACTACACATTACTTCCAGGTGTAAGGCTTTATGGTCGAGCAGAAAGAAGAGAGAGACAGGAGGCCATTAATAATGCAAAGGATCAATAGCGCCACCAACTGTTCAAATCAATCAAACTGTGCTAGCCAATTAAAAAAAGTTATTTTGTCAAAGGTTACCATGTCCTTTGCTCACCCGGTCTGTGGTAGTGGAGTGGTGGCTTTTCATTTATGACAGGATTTAAGGACGGACCTCGCTTGAAATCGTCTTTCTTCTCCAGGTATGACGTCCGGTAGAACTTCCCGAAATTCGGCTCGCCACGGCGTGAAGACAAACCTATGCTCCCATTGGAATCCTGTCAAATAAATCACAAAGGGATTTTTAAAAGTCACTAACATAACCTATTAGTAAATCCTGCCCATCCAAACAGCATGACATCTTTATTCTACACAAGAAAGTATGGTAAGGTAAGATAACTTGGGTATGACCAATAACGTTTACCTCCGAGTACCTGTATTCCAGACGATTCCAAATGCGAGGAGCATTTGGAATCGTCTACCACAAAAGGCGCAACTTGCAACCTCGCTATCATCTTTCAAATCACTTGTTAAGACTCACTACTTCATCCTGGCTTTTGCATGATTCCACCTCGGCCCCTAGTGAACACATTCGTGCCTCAGATTCAGGTGTACAGACATTGCGCGCGTTACAAGTGCTTTAATAAATAAAAATAAAAAATATTCACTCAACGGTACTTTATAAATCTACTAATACGATATGATAAGGTGAAATAAAACAGTACAGCACAGTATAACACAATACAGTCTAGTTCATAAATTTTGCCTTAAATGATAAAAAACTATAATTACTTGATTTGCTATTCCACCTTTCTTCGTTTTCTCAGTTTCAATACATCATTAATAAGACTCGCAGTGTGTTACGTAAGATGCAGCCAGCGCATATTACTTGTTTTCGTCAGCACATTTCCAGGAACATTTGCATTGGTTTGGCAAAAAAATGTTTGTGGTATGCAGACCATGTGGAATGCGTTATCTCCGGAATTACAACCCCGGACCACTCTAAGTAGCTCTAGGTTAGTCGTAATGTAATGCTCATCAGTTCACCATGGGTTGCATGAAAGAAAATGCACATGAGGCAAGTCTGCCTTTTCCAAATATCGCTTCTGCTTTCTTACTTATTAATGTGAGGACATGACACAGATGATCACTATATAGCACTGGTCTTTCACTAGAGTTCTGAACCTAACATTCATACGTATGCATATACGTATGTATGTATGCATGTATGAATGTATGCATGTATATATGTAAGTATGTATGTATTTAAATCAGCCGACCTATCTCTGTTCCATGCTCAGCCGTCATACCAACAAATACTGCATCTGACCAGTGGACAACATGACTCTTGTTGTCCTTTGTACCAGAACAGTGCTGGATTTTAGAGCATTTTTCGCTGGGTCTCGACTTTGGAATTCGCTGCCAAGTTCTATTCATTCTGTCAGTTCTGTGATGTCTTTCGGGTCAAAACTTAAGACTCATCTGTTTCAATTTGCTTACCCACTGTAGCCTAATTTCTGGTTTTCCTGATCTTTAGAAATCTGACCTGGCTTCTCAAATGGATTATGATTTTGATTATGATTTCACTTTGGTAAAGTCATTCATGGTCCATGATGTCCAAAAGACCAGAAGGCTAGCCAAGGTCCAAGTTGGAAAAGAACAGTAAAGAAAGTCCAGAACTGAATAAGATCCAAGAATTGATATAATTAAAATATCTGTCAATACATCACACATACATTACATACATAACTACTAATAATACCATAAATGTCAACAATTGGTATTAACAAAAACTAATCAAGAAAAACTCTAGCCTTCGAATGCGAAACGGTTGAACCCGGGCTTACGCTACGACAATGTACCTGCATCAAAACACGAACAAAACTGATGTTAACAAACACAAGTTTCAACTAAATTTACAAATCTCAACTTTAATGAAGTAATTCAAGAGGCAATCACTGTGCAGAACTGCCGAAAACACTTAAGGAGATACACTGAGAGCTAAACATGTAATATAATGTAAGGCATATCCAAAATTTCTCAGACCCACACAAAACCTGCATCAGGGAGACCAGTTTTAAGTACACATCGCCTGTCAAATGTGGACGAGAATTCTTTGGCTGGTCTCTGTGTGTCTGCGTGAGACTGCCAGCAGAGACCTTCTCCATCAGGGAGACCAGTTTTAAGTACACATTGCCTGTCAAATGTGGATGAGAATTCTTTGGCTGGTCTCTATGTGTCTGCGTGAGACTGCCAGCAGAGACCTTCTCCATCAGGGAGACCAGTTTTAAGTACACACTGCCTGTCAAATGTGGACGAGAATTCTTTGGCTGGTCTCCATGTGTCTGCGTGAGACTGCCAGCAGGGACCTTCTCCAGCTACAAGAGCATCATTTGTATATGGACAAACCCATAATTCTTTTAGAACTCTAACATCAGTTATACATCCTAGAAGGGCTTTTGTGAGATACTCAGAAAAGCACTCTAAAAATACCCAGATACGGTGCATATACATCCAAACTCCAAAGGATTCCGAGTGCACGAAGGAACTCCACAAGGAACAACTCAAAAAACTGTACTGGGTTCACAAAATAACACAGGTATGTTAAGGGTCAGATAGTATGTGAGATATAACAAATTGCACTATTTTGGCTGTATGGAACAGGACTGATAAAACACAGTCGGATCATTTATTACCATAGTATATCCCCGATTCTGAGGTGTGGTAAAGCAAGGTATGAGTAAGAGAAGGCTGGGTAGCTGTTCGTTTATTACACTTATCTATTTATCCGAGGTGTGGTCCCCAATTATCCTCCAAGGTGTGGTTGCCAACATTCCTCAGCCTTGAAACAACGGTGGCAGCTGCCCTCAGATAATGCACTAAGCGTCTAAATATGTTTTAGGTTCCTAAGTGATTTGAAAGCAGTGAGCCAAAAGAACAAACAAAATACCATCCTCAGAATACAAACATTATTACAAGAAGAATTCATATTAATATACTCAGGAACTTGGATCCAAAAATCAACCGTGCCTCAGAATGTGACCTCCTTATAACCAGTCCTTGATAACATGGCTCCCATAGGCCACATTGTATTATAACTGGTCCTTGCTAATATGGTTCCTAATAGCCATATTATAATTCAGTCCTTAACAACTTGGCTCCCAAGGGCCACATTATAATTCGGCCCTTAACAACATGGCTCCCAAGGGCCACATCATGTTATAAGTTTGTCCTTAACAACATGGCTCCCAAGGGCCTCATTATAAGTTGGTTCTTAACAACATGGCTCCCAAGAGCCACATTATAAGGTCGATTACATCAGCCAAATTATTTGTAGGGGCAGTTAATTTAATCAAAGCATGACAAGTAGAGGCTGACACTTACAAACTGCTGTGAACCTGGAGTCAGATAACCTCTGCTATCGGCATCTGGAACAAAACCAAACAATTCTCACAGCAAATGAACCAAGTACATATACCGGTAAACCTAGAAAACACGGCAAAGACCACAGGATAAGGTAAAATAATCTCATATGAGGTAACATAAGGTCGGGTCCTAACAAGCGAATCGAATCGAGGTGAGGGAAGGTAGATGTAAATGTACAAGTTTTTCTATAGCAACCGTATGGCCTCGACCCTGCTCATTTTTCAATGATTGATCTGGTGCGATCCTTCACACCGCTGCCTGTTTGAATGGGTGCCACACCATTTACAGTTGTGCTGAGGTAGTGCAAGGCAGTCTGATGAGGCCCATATTGTTCAATGTTTACATGCAAGTATCTTAATATCTCCTACCAAACTGAGGATCAGCACAAGCCCAATCCCTGCCTTAACACAGACCAGCTTCTGACACACCTTAACTGTTACTGCTAACAATAACCCCTCTGTAATATAGGTAATAACAAATCAATGAACGAAAAAGAATGTAATCCTTCATCATCTGTAACCTACAGCACGGAACTGGCTACACTCACCAGGCAGAATATATAAATTAATGTCATGTGCTTACTTATTTAACATAAAAATACACAAGCATATAAATATATACTGGAACCTCCTTGTAAGACGCCCATTAAAACAAGAATCCTGATACAGTGAGTTTGGAATACAGATTCCACATTTAATTCGGTTTCCAACCATAACCTCAACCTAACACAACCTTATTATGACACGGGTTGCACAACAGCCTAGCGGTTAGCATGCTGGACTTTCAACTCAAGGTCGTCGGTTTAAATCCATTGTTGGATAGAATAGGTTTGAAGATTTCTGCTCAACTTATGCCCTCTTGCAAACTTGGTTATCGAATGAGTACACTGGCCATACAGTGTCAGTGGAAAATCCCACCCTCACATGCTGAGGCCAAGAAAATGAAGTCATTAACATCATAAAAGGTACCATGGTGCCCTATAAATCATCATATGATTATGATTATTATGATTATTACAATTATTACGATTATTATTATGATTATTATGATTATTATTATTATTATTATTATGATTATTATTACTATTACTATCACCATCACCATCATCATCATTATTATTATTAAAAGACAGCTTTGTGGGATTCTTCTTTATTAAACCACAGTACATGTACTTGGTCTGTCTCCCAACTAAGCGCTACCAGGAGGTTCCAGGTATAGTCCTAGTGATACGAATACATGAATAAAACCACTATGATCATAATTATGCCTACATGCATAGATTAAATTGCTATTTTAAAAAATGAAATTAAAATAAAATACATAACCGATTTGGTGCATAAATCGAGCTAATGCCAGTGAATTGAACGTAAGTTGTTGAAAATTAGATAAAAACAGAATCAATTTGGTGTAAAAGTTGATATGAAAATAACTAAACCGCCTCCACACTTAAAGATTACATTACAGTTAAACAATACGGTTGAAATAAGAAAACCAAAAATACTGAGCCAAAGCAAGTCAATCAAACATAAATAATTGCTGAAAATAGGAAATTTTAATAACACTTATAAAATCAACTAACTAATTTATTACCCAACTTAAGAATGGATAGATACCACTACATATTCAAACTGGACAAACAGAAAAAACCCTGGCAACAAACGTACAACATCTATAACTATTTTTATACAGCAATCAACTGAACAATAGAAGCAACGGATAGCAACAGCTGCAACAGATAGCAACAGCTGCTACGCTAACAAATCCATTCATCCAGAATGTAACGATGGACTGGCACAGCACAAGGAATTATGAACAGTCAAATATCTGAGAAAACGCATAGATGAAACCAATGTACAGGTGTGTACAACAGGTAAACATAAGTTGTAGTCATCATCATCGTCGCCATGGAGCCACTTGGCTTACTCACTGGAACATCCAGTGACCTTTTCCAGATCCCTTGAAGTATCCGGGGTTTCTGACGTCAGAAGCCACAGATATCAACACCAAAACATAGCCTTCATTACCGATTTTTATCATGAATCAACATCCTCATTACCTTCATTGCCACAATTGTCATCCTCATCATCATCATCATTATCACCATAAACATAATCATGACCACCATTGTCATCATTGCCATAATCATAATCATCACCATCATTGCTGCTGTCGTCATCAACATCATCAACTCAACATCACCATAATCGTTGTCATCATCATCGTCGTCGTCGTCATCATCATCATCATCATCATCGTGGTAGTCGTCATCATCAATCATTATCAGTAGTACCACCACCACAATTACCATCACTACCCATCCTCTGAATCAACATAAGTGTTATCAGCATTTTCATATTCTGCATATTCATCATTGTCATCTTCATCTTCCTCATTGTTATCATCATGATCATTATCACCAAACATCACCCGATCATAGCCCCAATCTGATATTGTCAAGTCTGTTAGAAGCCTCTTCCACTGCTTGAAAATTGGGTCAGTCACAAGGCCCCAGTTTCAACATATTCTGGCAAGCCTGGCTTAACTTGAGCAATTTCAAAGTTCTATAAAGAGACAAGGACTCAGAAGACACACAAGCATTTCAAAACTCTGTTTATGGTGCTGCATATACTTTTTAGTATATAAATTTTCTAATATATGTCTTTAATATAAAATATTTTACGTAGAAATTTCTACACTGAAACTTACGTCTGATTTACAGCAATGGCCGTGGGCTTGTATTTTACTGAATCAACAGGGGATTCCATAGCAAACATTTTATGAATCTGGCCGTTATTGCACAGATAATTGCTAAGCAATCTATCTCTTCTCAAACCGTTGGTTTCCGGTCTATTCAAAAACGGTCGGCTTGCCATATATTTCTCGTGGACAATGTAAAACGCCAACCACAGACGGCAGGCGATCAGTCATCGACGAACAAATACCGCAACCTCAGAGAAAATGGAAATTCATAATAAACCTGATATTAATCTATTTTGTTCTGCTGTTAATTTCAATTAGCAACGGCTCAGCTGTCTGTTATCACGTTCACGCAAAACCTGTTGCATTTCGATCAGGCTTGTCCAACGGATTACAATTTTTACTACAATTTCACGTGAAGCAGCTGTTGATTGATGCCTTGTGTCTTAAGACAATGGCACCATAGAACTCATTAGGTTAGATTAGAAGCTGAAAAAACATCGAAAAGCACAGAAAAATACTGGCAAACTCACGGTCGTAGGATACATCCGACTTGTAGCCAGAGGTCACAGAAAATGGAGAGAGTGGACTGCGACTGTCTGGAACGTGGCCATCACTCATGTAATCTTTGACTGAAAATCAGACCAGATTTTATCAGCTAAAATATGGCACAAGGAATAAATCTCTACAACTGCACTCCAGTAAGAAAAAAAGAAAATCGAAACACAACACTAAGACTGCCTGATGATCGAGGAGTGTAATGTAATTTGTAATTGAGTATACATTTATGTAGCGCCCTTCATGAACACTTCCCAGGGTGCTCCCAACCTGATAACAAAAGACCCCTTGATTAAACAGAATGGTCTTCAACCACTGATGAAGTATATGCAGAGAAAGGACAAGAAGCTCACGTCTGTGGTTGAACAACAGACACCCCAAACTGTGGTTTACAACCAGAGAAATCTGCAATTTGTATCTGCAAGTTGAGTAACTCATTGGCTTACATCCAGAGAAATCTGCAATTTGTATCTGCGAGTTGAGTAACTCATTGGCTTACAACCAGAGAAATCTGTAATTTGTATCTGCAAGTTGAGTAACTCATTGGCTTACAACCAGAGAAATCTGTAATTTGTATCTGCAAGTTGAGTAACTCATTGGCTTACAACCAGAGAAATCTGTAATTTGTATCTGCAAGTTGAGTAACTCATTGGCTTACAACCAGAGAAATCTGTAATTTGTATCTGCAAGTTGAATAACTCATTGGCTTACAACCAGAGAAATCTGCAATTTGTATCTGCAAGTTGAGTAACTCATTGGCTTACAACCAGAGAAATCTGTAATTTGTATCTGCAAGTTGAGTAACTCATTGGCTTACAACCAGAGAAATCTGTAATTTGTATCTGCAAGTTGAATAACTCATTGGCTTACAACCAGAGAAATCTGCAATTTGTATCTGCAAGTTGAGTAACTCATTGGCTTACAACCAGAGAAATCTGCAATTTGTATCTGCAAGTTGAGTAACTCATTGGCTTACAACCAGAGAAATCTGTAATTTGTATCTGCAAGTTGAGTAACTCATTGGCTTACAACCAGAGAAATCTGCAATTTGTATCTGCAAGTTGAGTAACTCATTGGCTTACATCCAGAGAAATCTGCAATTTGTATCTGCGAGTTGAGTAACTCATTGGCTTACAACCAGAGAAATCTGTAATTTGTATCTGCAAGTTGAGTAACTCATTGGCTTACAACCAGAGAAATCTGTAATTTGTATCTGCAAGTTGAGTAACTCATTGGCTTACAACCAGAGAAATCTGTAATTTGTATCTGCAAGTTGAGTAACTCATTGGCTTACAACCAGAGAAATCTGTAATTTGTATCTGCAAGTTGAATAACTCATTGGCTTACAACCAGAGAAATCTGCAATTTGTATCTGCAAGTTGAGTAACTCATTGGCTTACAACCAGAGAAATCTGTAATTTGTATCTGCAAGTTGAGTAACTCATTGGCTTACAACCAGAGAAATCTGTAATTTGTATCTGCAAGTTGAATAACTCATTGGCTTACAACCAGAGAAATCTGCAATTTGTATCTGCAAGTTGAGTAACTCATTGGCTTACAACCAGAGAAATCTGCAATTTGTATCTGCAAGTTGAGTAACTCATTGGCTTACAACCAGAGAAATCTGTAATTTGTATCTGCAAGTTGAGTAACTCATTGGCTTACAACCAGAGAAATCTGCAATTTGTATCTGCAAGTTGAGTAACTCATTGGCTTACAACCAGAGAAATCTGCAATTTGTATCTGCAAGTTGAGTAACTCATTGGCTTACAACCAGAGAAATCTGCAATTTGTATCTGCAAGTTGAGTAACTCATTGGCTTACAACCAGAGAAATCTGCAATTTGTATCTGCAAGTTGAGTAACTCATTGGCTTACAACCAGAGAAATCTGTAATTTGTATCTGCAAGCTGAGTAACCACTGTAGTGTATTGTATTGTAGTGTTATTGTGTTCTTTATAGAATAGCGTTATTGTCTTATTTTTACTCCTGTGTTACCAGTGTTATTGCAATAATGTATTATTTGTATTATTGCGTTAATGTATTATTTGTATTGTATTAATGTTCTAATTTACATTATTATTGTTAATGTATTCTATATATTGTTGTGTTAATGCATTATTAGTATTAATGTGTTAAAGTATGTTTTGAATTATTGCGTTAATGTATTATTTTGCTACTGTGGACACTTGTATTATAGCTTTGCACACAAAAAATCAGAAAACTATTGTATAACGTGGACCATTGTAATTATAATTGTAATTTGAGATTGTTATTGTAATTTAAGACCACTGATCGGACCAGCACCTTACGAAAAGAAATGGAGTTACATAACCAAGTGCATAGCTGTTACACTACGCGATAAACATATTTTGTGGTTTGTGGTGTCTTCAGAATAGACAAGAAAGCGTCTTGCACCAGTAAAGGAGGCCTATGCTGGAGGAAAATGAGATCTGTAAGACAATGCTAAAGACCAGCAATTCATTCCCAGCAGTCTAAAAATGAAACGAATGCATGATAACATCCAGAGGTCTGCTCCTTCGAGCTTATGTGACTGTCACACTGCAAATACGCCAAATTGTGAACACATGTCTCTGCAAGTTACGAGGATGTTTACAGGACACTGGTCTATAGATTTCCACAAGTGTCCTAATGGAAGCGATGGTGACAATGTGACACAGATGCTGACTCTGAGGAACCGAAGCCATTCGTCATCAGCTTCCGAAACCAAATCACGTGGAAAAGCGGAATATATGCATCTTTGAGTGCTACCATTAGACCAATAAACCATGGACTCAGCTGCTAGTTTTAATTTCTGTAAAGGGATTCCACAGTGACAGAGTGAAATAAAAACATATTACTGGGAAGTCTTGTATACATGTGTTGTGGAGTGTTATAGCGATACATAACATATGTAATAATGTCACCAGATACAAAGCAGATACCAAAACTGATGGCAAACTAAGGCTACATTAATGCTTGGAATGACTGAGATCTGCAAATAAACACACTTGTAGTGTATTGTAAGTTACATCTGATGGCAGTAATGTAATGTTTTATGAAATAGATTACATCCAATTTACATTGGATGAGAGTAATGTAATGTCTTATAAAATAGATTACATCCAATTTACATTGGATGGGAGTAATGTTCTCCTTAGATGAAGGATTACATTCCATTTACATCTGATAGGAGTACTGTAATGTTCTCATGAAATGGAATACATATTATTTATATTTGATAGCAGTAACGTACCCTAATGTTCTTCTTAGAAAAAGGAAAACATCCCATTTACGCCTGAAGGGTTCTATGTAGGCACTATTCAACAGACGTTGTCCTCTAATGTTACACACAGCTCAACAGAAATCAAAACCCGACCACAGAAGTGAAAAGCTAACATGTTAACCACTCGTTGATGGGAATAATATACTTCTTAGAAACTGATTTTTTTTAAATTTAAGAAACTGAAAAATGTAAAGAAACAAAGTTATACTTCTTGAAAATTGACGACATCAATCTCAGTTTTATAAGGGTCCCAATGCTGCATAGCTGTGGTCATTTTCGAGCTTCACCCTACTCCTCTTCTTCCTCTTCTACTTCTTCCATATATGAGTTAAACCTCTGAGGCCATATATACATGGGGACTGCGCTTATCGTAATCGTAACTGTAAGCTCCAGATTTCTATAGCGCTCAACAAAAGCCAAGTCACGCTAACCAGCCTTTTCACAGGCGCTCAGTCACAATAAAATCGATAGGTAGAAAGGGTTTGGTTCCAGGTCAAGATTAGAAAGGGTTTGGTTCCAGGTCAAGATCCAGGGGTAAGGCATGCAGCCTAATGACCTTCATGGCCTGTCCTCTGACACAGCTTGGCACAGGGTGCCTAACCGAAAAAAATAAAAGAAGTGGAACCACGAAAAAATCATGTATCGATAAGCTAGCAACCTACTACAAAACGCACCACAACATATCACCACCACAGCAGTGCTGCGTCAAGACAAATTCTGTCCAAACCAAGACAAACTCAACCGCAACCAAAGACTCAAGCAATTCTTAACACAGATGAAAGACAGTAGGGAGTTACAGAACTGAGATCGATGGGCCAGATAGGGGGCAAGAGAAGCAATTTCTGACATTGCCTATATAAGTTACCCTCAACTGCCACCCCTTGAAACTCCATTTCTGCAGAACCCACAGCGATTTATCTTTGGCTTCAGAGGCAGAGAGTAAGAAACCGTTTTTCAACTGAGCACTTGATGTCAAGACAAAATTCGTTTTTTCAACCACCTTTATTAACTAGCGCCCCTAGCGAACTACTCTGTAAAATGAGTACATCGAAAGCACAAAGATAGCAAGGGATTGGCCACACCCTCATTAATGGAGTCTAGGAAAATGAATTCGTTAATACTTCATGCCACGGCAGGCTCTTGGGGATAAGCTCAAAGGACATTCATCATCTTCATCTTCTTCCTCCTCCTCTTCCTCTTCCTCCTCCTGCTTTTCCACTCTTCTCCTTCTTCTACTTCTTTAAAATAATTTATAATGACTGATGATTGATGATGACGATGATGATGATCATGATCATGATTAGTAACTTCTAATGTGCTGGTGTCTAATGCATAAGGCATCAACCGATGGCACACCAAAACCAAGCCGATATCCAGAAGGTCAGGTCGATATCCAGAAGGTCAGTCCGCATGACAGAGAGGCAGCCTACGGTGGACAAGCAATTTGAAACAGGTAAGTTTTAAGTTGAGAACGAAATGATATAAGTGACTGAACAGATTAATGGCTGTCGATAATATCGCCTAATATGTTTGTGATGAATTCTGCATTCAGTAAGACAACACTACACTCACTGTCAGTGGAATAGTCCGAGTCGGGACTATGCATTTGTCCTTGAGCAAGCGGAATCTGCTGTGGCCTTGAAGCGTTCGAAGTGGAAGGAGCAGGAGCCAGAGGAGAAGAGGCATAGGCGGATCTCGAAGGAGTCTCCACATTTTCCTTATCAGCCCCTTGGCTTGGCGATACGATGCTGGGGGAAATCTTCTCGAGGCAGATGCGACACAGGTACTCCTTGCCATTGTAGGTGACCTTGTCTCCTCCACCAAAGTATTTTCTGCAGATAAAAACAACAGAATCTGCTGACAATGAAACCAACATACATCTGTATCAAAGTGCAGAGCAGCTAATCTAATCTAATCTAAAGACTTCTACTGCGCCGTTATCACAATGCCCAAAGCATCAATCGATGGTCGCTTCAAGTCAAACTGCAGACAAAATCATAAACCGTTCGAGATACCAGGTCAAATTCCGACTGGTCAGAGAAACCAGAAGCCAGGCTACGGTGGGTAAGCAAGTTGGAAGAGATGCTTCTTAAGTGTAGAAGAAGAGTGGTCCCTCAATTTAAGCTAGCCCAAGAGGCAGACACGGGTATGAAGTGCTAGCGACTTTATTTTGCTTGGCCTCAGCATATGAAGACTCCAAACATGACCCCTAGCAAATCTGACTACAATGATAGAGATGTGTTCATTAGGGAGCGCTTGAGGACGTTAGACAGCAAGAATTTTAACCCTGACCTTACATTTAATAGTCTAGCATGCTAATCATTATGTATTCCCTCACTCTTATGTAATGTAAAGCAGCTTGGAGCAATGCAGTCAAGTGTATGTAAAATGTAAATCTTCCAAATTTCTCAACGCCACACAAAAGCCACATCAGGGAGATCAGCTCATTCACCAGCACCACATCAAATCTAGTCCACACAATTTAATATGTCTGAATGTACATATGTATGTATATATGTATATATGTATGTATATATGTATATGTATGTATGTATGTATGTATGTAAGTACGTACGCGTGTATGTATGTATGCATGTACGTACACACATATGTATGTATGTATGTACACTGTATGTATGTATGTATATATGTACATGTGTATGTATGTATGTATGTGTGTATGTATGTATGTACATATGTATGTAAGTATGTATGTACATGTTTGTATGTATGTATGTAAGTACGTACGCGGGTATGTATGTATGCATGTAAGTACGCACAAATGTATGTATGTATGTATGTATGCATACATCTAAGTATTATATAACACCTTTAAAGAACCTTAAACACTGCAAAAATATGGCTATCTAGCAATTCTAACATAAGTAACTTTAAATAAAAAGGAAACTTTCTACAGCTGCAAGTCAGCAGCTGAATACAGAGTGTAAGTAGTGTGGCAAGAACTTAATAGTCTCGGCTGGAGATCAGAAACCGGCACTGTATACATTACAATGGATTACGAAGCAGGTTCTCAACATGCATAAGATTGGTTAAGATTTCTTTCCTCGTGAAACTCAAGCTTTTATTTCTTACCCTATCTTACTTTCAAATAAATATTTTCATCCCAGCTGGCCACGTGCTTTAGTTTAAGTACGTATTACTACCAGGCACATGCTTACCGGGTATTTATCATGACTTTAAGCTCTCGTTTAACAGAACTTCGGCCGTTATTTGTCCCCGTTTCATATTCCCGGACCTCGAATACAGTCACGCCCAATAAAATCCTGCGTGATGGTGATAGGAAATTTTCAATTCGGTCCCAGCAGTGTTCGGTTGGTGCCAGCTCCAAGACTGGGTAAAGGAGGGCGACTCTAATCATAATCGTTATGAGACAGCGTCGTTAAAGAGAAACTACCTACTGTACTACTTGGAAATTTCATTCTGTAGAATGGAATTACTGACAGTCTAATGTAATGTAATGTAATGACGACAATTTATTTAGCATCGTAAGTAGCAGCCTACTTCTAGGGTGCTTTACAAAGTCAAAAGTCAGCCCAAGTACTAAGAGTTAAGCAGAAATAGAATTTCAGCCCAAGACTAAGTCTTAGTGGACTGACCTTTTGGATATTGACCTGATTGTGGCTTGACGTTGGTGTGCCATCGATCAATGCTTAGCGCATTAGACACCAGCACGATAGAAGTTACTAATTACATTTACAATTACCAGCCTTATCTGATGCAACCTATCCAATGTAAAATAATGTAAAACAATTTCTACAGAGCTTTGACTCCACAAAATTTTCTATTACCAAAGATTAGATAGCAGAAATAAAACCAAATTATGAGCTAATTTTACTCAGTAAAGCAATTCTGTACCTGGCAAAACTATATATAGTTCCTGTCAACATCACAGGCAGTGATTTTCTGAACATCATCAGAATCAGTTCCATTGTGGTTGGCCTACATAGATTATGCCCAGTCTATTACTATTCAGTGGTGCATTTCCACCTGGGATTCCAGCTGAATTAAGTAAGTAAGTAAGGCATTTGTTAACACACCAAGCGTCCTTCGGCTGAGCAAGGAATCGTAGGCGATTCACAATGCAATATCTGGACAACCTCTCCTTAAGTACTGTGAACGTCTCAACAATCGATTGCTGATTGCACATTGTCATCGGATTCAAAGCCCAAACGCTACGCTGAAGGTCTGCGGCCGACCAACTCAGCCACTGATCCACACCACAGAAGAGAAAAGGATCGATGAGTCAGCGTTATGGGCGTTCCCGAGACAGAACTACAGATGCATATCAACGAAGACATATACACCCACATACATTCACACTAACAAGCAAACACTCGGACGAATACACACAGACACACACATACATCATGGCCACGTACGTACATACATACAACCAAGGCACACACACACACATCGACACACCCACATATATCACGGCCACGTGCACACAAGCAATGCACGGATCCCACGTCTCAGAATCCAAGTCCAGTGGAGCATGCACAGGAACCAGAAACAAACACACAATGGAACTAATCAAGGACCCCAACGACGCCCCCTCGAAGCTCCCTTCCCGTTTCCATCCACCCATCCCCTCCTGATCCAACCGACCCAGCCAAAAATAAAAACCCAATGAGATTACCAGCGCAGACGTAATCTACACAGGCCCCAGTCAGTCAGTCAGCTCGACCTTCATAATCAGCACTGGTTGTTTTTCTCTCTTAGTCATAAAAGTCAACATACACAGGTCTCCCACTCAAAACTGAAAACACTCCTCTTCCACAAATCATATCCTGATTCAGCCTCTTCCCCTTATCTATCTTACCGCTCCAGTTCCAAACACCTTCCACCGTAGCCACCCGATTCTCTGTTGCCAGACTTGGATCTTGAGCTGAAACCGATGCTGACCCTCCCGGGTTTGTTTTGACTGAGCGCTGGAACCCCAGACTTAGCTTTCTTTGGGCGCTGTAGAACTCTCGAGGTTACAATTACAACAATTTACGATTACAAACAAATGGTCCACAGTTAACTGAGTAAACCAGGTGGAGTTGTGGATGGCTACCATTTCCTGCCACACGACAGATTTTGGGAATCATGTTACACCGTTACATCAGGCTGTTACAAATCTTACATTACACGAACCATTATGAAACAGAACCAACACAGAGAACTGCTTCAGCATTGGTTTGTGTGATTATATGTCTGTGTGCTTGTGGATCTATGTGTGTGTTTGTTTCTGTGTCTTCCTGTATGCAATGATTTGTATGTTTGTATGTCCAAGTGTTTGGGAGTGCATGTGAGTGTTTGTTTCTATTCCAAAGTGCTCCCTTGAAAGCTGGTTTGTTCATTCGTTCATATGAATAAACGAATATATATATATGTTGCTGTCTTCACTCCTTTGCCTGATCACATTTGTTTATTATCTGCTGAGATATAGTCTTTCTTTTCTGCTTTGCTTAGCAAAAGAAATCCGTAAGATTTCATTATGATGGATCACGTCTAAAGTGAATGATTAGCGGATTAATTTGTTCATTCAATCGCAAATGGCCAATCCAATGTAACAGAAACCCAGCTTAAGAAATATCAGCATAATCCATCAATCCATCCTTCCATCAATCCATCCTTCCAATCGTTGATCATCCATCTGTGCAGGTCCACGTCATTCCACCTATCCAGCCATCCACCCAATCCCATCCACCCATTCAATCCATCCATCCATTCTTCATCCCTCCACCCATCCACCCAATTCCATCCAACTACCCACCCTCCATAATCCAATCTAGCCAATCCAACTGAGCCAATCAAATCCGCCTATCAATCCAACTGTTGATCCATCCACCGTCCAACCCCCAATCAAACATCCAATCCTCCACCCATTCATCCAAATCCACACTTGCCATCAAGACTTAGTATCGATTCCCAATCGAAACAGCACAACAGACCCATACACAAATGCTTATCAAAACTAAATAGTCTCAGTTGCATCTAAACAGTAAACAGAAACACGAGTGCAGGCTGTACCTAAAAACCTGACATCATAACACAGAAAACTAGCACAGGGTGCAGCTCTAGCCATTCTCTTTGTAATAGTAATCGTAATTCCAAGCTTTCTACAGCGCCCAACGAAAGCCGCGCCGCGGGGACCAGCTTATTCACAGGCGCTCAGTCAAAACAAAATCGATAGGCAAAAGTGTTTGGTTCCAGGTCAACATCCAAAAGTCAGACGGAGAGACAGCGTGGAGCTATAGGGGGTGATGTTTGGGGTTGGAGAGAAGAGGAAGAGGTGCCAGGATAGGATCTGTGAAACAGGAATGTTTTCAGTTTTGAGTGAAAGGCCGAAGCAGAAATTGCAAGCAGTGGAGCGTCGATGAGTTTGTATGATGGGTTTAGCCATTCTCTTCATGCAATACCGGTCTATGTATGCCTACTATACTGTCTTGTGCCTTTGATAGGTTTCAAAAGGCACTACACAGACAACCAGAACAACTTTGACAACATCATAATCACACATTATACAGTGCCTGCTTAACAGTAAGTCCTAAGAGGCAGTCCTTACTACACAGCAAAAACAAGAAATCAACAGAACCGCATTTCAATTCACACACAGAAAATCGGCCAAGAAGCTAATGCAGCACATTAATATGCAACCTCTGTATTTATGTATGTATCTATGTATGTACGTATATATGTATGCATGCATGCATGTATGTATGTACATATGTATATATGTATGTATGTATGTATATATGTATGTATGTTTGTGTATATGTATGTATGTATGTATATATGTATGTATGTATATATGTATGTATGTATGCATGTGTGCATGCATGTATGTATGTATGTATGTATGTATGCATGTATGTATGCATGCATGTACCATCAACCGATGCTTAATCGTTAGATAGTGGCGCTTAATAAATGCAGGTATAATAATAATACATACATATATAAACACAAAGTGCAAATGAAGTGGATCAACCAATGACAGAAATTGCTTCTGCTTTCTTGGTCAAGTCCTTGACGTCACGAATGCAAATAATAACCTTGCCTAAGACTTTTCTTTTTTCAGTGGGTGGGTCCATCCAACCAGAAGGGTCTCCTCTGCCTCAATGCAATCACTTTCTGGGGAATTCAAGCACATTTGCTGATAAGCTTTGTTTTACAATCTGATGGAGGATGCCCAGTGCATTAGACGCCAAAGGCCGTTAATAAATCAGTCAGTACCTTATTTGTTAGTAAATATTTTATTAGCCAACATTTTGTTCATACCATATCTGTGCATCAAACGCCAAAGCTGACTGACAAATTAGTAAACACTCAATTAGTCGGTAAATATTTTATAAGCTGGCAAATATTTTATCAGAAGACGTTTTATTATTTTGTAAAAATGAAGTATTTGTTGGTCACGTGAAAAAATAAGCTATAATAATTTATTTGCTTATTTACAAAAAATAATATCAAATTAAAACACAATAAGAAATGAATGAAGTGTGATAATGCCCCTTTCAATGCACATTTAATTTTTGGTAGCTTTCTTTTCTTTCGGACTTACTGGGACATTGGTGAAATGTCTCAGCCTTTAACTTTATTCTTCAGCTGTAAAAGTCAGCAGGACTGCTAATGGTATCTGGCTAGAACCTAAAATGTTGTTAATTGCGACCCTTATAGAACAAAGACCTTTTAAGAAGCAATTTAGGCCGCTGTAAACAAACCATTTGCCACAGAGAGATTGTTAGTAGCTTTGATTCTCCAGGCCAACTCGTTCTCCACCAAAATATCTTATCAGCCAGATTTATTTCCAGATTTATTTCCATCTTTCAACTGCCGAGTCTACGAATCTAGAACCTACACATATCTGCATATAGACATTCATACAGCCACTCTAGAAGCTTTTTTAGATGTAGTCACAACGATGTGCTTTGCTACTAGAAGCACACTTTTAAAGCATTTAAAAAGTGCACAGTTCGTGTCTTGAAACGACGATCACCATGTAACATCTATGCACTTTCAGATTCATTTAAAGCCTCCTGAAAAGCTTAACTGAAACAGCAAATCGACACAGGATCAGCACATCATAAGACTTGCCGTTCATTGCCTATCTTACGCAGGTACCAAATTATACTACTTGGTGACAGAGGTAAGCGCACACAACAACTTGCCTTGATCGTTACACAGGCGAGAACCCGCAGCCAGTGGATTACCGACCTAGCATGCTACCAATGGTGGTACATTCAAGGATAAACTTCTGTCTGGTGTCTGAACTTTTTAACATAACGGCAGCAATGCAACGGTAGTCAGTGCTACCAACTGAAACCTATAGCTGTGCTAAGCTGAGCAAAGCACAATCGTCAAGTGCAAGTATACCTCAGGGTTAATAGTTTGACAGCCCACCCAAGATTCAGCATGTAGAGTCCCTTGGATTCAGCCAATATAAACCATCTAAGGCAGTCATTAACTCTGTTTTAGTTCCATGTAATTGGCAACTTCTGTGAAAGCACAAGGAATCCATGTCATAAAGAAAGGGTTCTTAGCAGTAGTGTTTGCAAAACAATCTAAGGAATCCCACATCCAAATGGACAGCGGTGGTGAAGGATCCCATCCGATAAATTCAGTGAAAACTTAGCAGGGTCAAGGCCATACAGTCGCTATACAAAAACATGTACATTTACATTTATACCCGATCATGGAATTGCAACAGTGCTGTTCTTGGGGTTCAACTAGGCGTTAAAGTTGAACTTGTTTATCAAATCAGTGAGCCTGCACGGCTGTCTGTCTTACCAGGCCCACCTTACAACCAGCCAGCCGTGACTCATTTACAGTCTAACCTGGCCTCATCAATCTTTGCAAGCCAGCCATCGGACCCACAGCTCTCTTTTAAGTTCTGCTGAGCACATAAATCATATGGCTGCAACATACACTGAAACCTATCAGAGCATTCTTCAAGCTAACAATGTGAATTCTGATACAAAGCAGTCAGAAATATTGATCCCAAACATAACTCAGCTTTAAAACATGGCTGCATGTCCATGCCGACGATTCCTCGCACAACTGATGGACATATGGTGTGTTAACAAATGCATTATTTACTTACTTACTTACTGCACTATTTACTTTATTTATGTATTTATACACATGTGCATGGTGAGTAAATCTTAAACTTAGGCATGAGAATTCTGAGTGAAGAAAGAAGGCCAAGGTTATCACAAGGAGTTCCCTAAGCAGGCTCGAACCCACAATCGTTAGATTACAGACCCAGGACGCTACCAAATAGAGCTGCGATTAACAAATATAACCTCGACCATTCTGACATGGTACATGCAATGAAACCACCATCACACTCTCTTAAACGAGTTGCCAACATGTTTATTAGACTTGCACGTCAGCACGTAATGTTTTGTAAGAATAGATCATCTTTTGTGTAACAATAACACCCTTCAACAACAAGAAAAGCTGTTTACAAGTTACAGCAACAATTGCTTAAACGTGTTTCAGCTCTTTGCGCAGCTACGAAGGGGCATTCAAAAAACATCAGTTATTCTGTATTGTATTTCACGGCAAAGGCCAGACAGAGCAAGGTGCATGCATGTACTGAATCTCTTTAAAGGGCACCTTCAACTTTCAGTTGCAATCTACAGGAACTGAGTTGTATAAGAAACAGAGCAAAGTAACGTCAGGCATCATATGCACACACACGTATCCCTAAAAGAGGAACACTAGTGCATGGCATTCCTTCCTTCTGGCTGGAATTAATCCCTCCTAGGGGAGGGGTCGGCCACAAGAATTCTTCTTTTCCATTTGTTTCTATCTCCAGTATCTTCTTTCTACAGTCTGAGAAGCTTTAGGTCTTGCTGAATCATGTCTCCCCATCTCTTCTTATGTCCTCCCCGACTGCGGCGTCCGTAAATCTCTGCTGTCGTAATTCTTTTAATGCAGTTTTCCTCTTCTCTCCTCATCACATGACCATGTCATACGCCAAGGAGCCTCTGTGCGTGAGGATCCCAGGTTCACATCCCGATCGTGGCTTATTTCAGAGATTTAAATCTCGGGCTAGTAGGGTCCCTGCACGGGGACCTTAAGTGGCGTGGCGCCCATTCAAAAGGGCAGCGGTGGTGAAGGATCTCGCCCGATAAATTCATTTCAAAATGAGCAGCGTCAAGGCCATACGGTCGCTATATAAAACCTGTACGTTTACATTTTACATTTATCTCAGCATGGAACTATTAGCCCCAAATTACTAACTACACCACAGAGAATGCCCAGTCACTATCATATTTAAAAATGGGGTGCCAATATGTCAGATAATTAGAAGAGCTTATAAATTCCACATAAAACAAGAAACAGCTGTAAGGAGACCACAATAGCTGCAAGTAACATGGCCAACTGCCAAATGTTCAGGAATTCTGTTAAACAGGTTATGAAGAACAATGATAAAGCTGCAGACCACTTAACCTCAGGGAACAATTAAGTCTAATCTGGAAGCGCTTTTGCACCGACACACAAACTATTCCCACTGGAAACTAACCGGAATATTGCACCAGCTGTGAATAGTCTCCATTTTCCAGTATCTGGGACCTTATGGATCTCAGCTGGCTCTATCCAAAGGATCGTGATTTTGGAGTACGGTCTTACATAGAAACAACCGTCACGCTATCCCTTGTGTACTAAGATAAGGCACAGAAATTTCCAGATTAGAATAGAAAAAGTCTCTGCCTTGTTCTCTAGAGCCTAGAAAAAACTTAATAACTCCAAGCTACAACACAACACAACACAAATGAAATCCGATAATGCCCACTTACAACCGCTAGGCGACGCCTTAGGGTATAACAATAACTCAACAGAAAATTTCTTAAAAACTCCATCACACACTACATCAAAACAGCTGATAGCCTATAAAAACAAAGCGTAACATGAATTACTAGAAGCAAAAATATTAACAGGAGAAACTACCGGTACCAACGTTGATTATTTAATTAGTTAATTAATCCAATGGAGTCAAAAGGAGAACTAAGGGTCCCAGAGTGACTGTTTAAGAAAGCTGGTCAATTCATTTACTGCATTGCATTCAGACTAACAGATTGACTGACTAAATCACTCCTTGTGCCAGCATAAACACTGATAATTTCCAAACAATATCAAAACAACTGATAACTCTTTGAATCAAGGAATCGATTTACAGCATTCAAGACTTTTTAAGTTGGCATTATTATTAGCTATAAAAGTCGCTGGCATAGCTTGTAACACTAACACCCCACTGTGCGATACCACTAGCACCACCAGTCTGCCGCTAACACTGGTGAAATACGAAGGTGATTAACTAGCACTCAGCACAAAGGAAGCTGGACAACAATGGCAGCAAATGCATCTCCTCGTGCACGGCCAATTTTCTCGGTCGTGCAAAAACCGTCGACCCACCCAACACATCCAAACGCATCATCCACAGTGCCCTGAAATGACACAGATTTATCAACACAAGCATCATTTCCTGCTCCAAGCACGCTCCGAACGCGATGAAGCACAGGCAAATCTGCGTCCATTGCTCTTCGGAGCCTTCGGCCAACAACAGGGGCTGAGCACTCCTAAATCAACGGCGAAGTATCATAAATATGACAGCGTCCCCAATTTTCGGCAAATGAAGAACACGAACGTGCAAACGCCATTAATTCGTTGTCTGCTTCAAACCATTTATCTGACAGCACTTCCAAAAATCTGTTAACTCTTTCTTTGCCGATAGCACCATGCAATTTATTATACTTTGCACAATAAAAACTTTTAAAAAGCCTAAACTATCTGTACAGCAGAGATGTAAATTCTATCAACATGCAATACAGTACCATACATAAGGGTTGTCCAACATACGGACCGTGAGCCACGATTCGACCCGTCTAATGGGTTCATCCGGCCCATTAAGCCTTTTTGATTTTTATGTCTAAAATAATTATGAACTGATAACTTGAAAACTTGTGTAAGCAAAAGCAATGTCACGTTTCCCATCAGTACAAAAAATCTGCAAAAATGTGAATACGTGGTATATGATGTTAAGGTAGGCAAATAAAATTATTGTTTATTAGTATACATTGCATTGTTTAGATTACTGATGAAATTCTATTTTCAGCCATGCATCTTAGAAAAATGGCAACACATGGCCTTCACCAATTCTATTGTCTAAATAATTACACTAATTCTTCGTGACATAATACAGACACAAACACCCACAGACAATGTCACTACACCCCGCTCGAAAGAATTTTATCAAAAAAACTGCCTAAATCTTTAAATAGTTCACACCAAACTGCAAAACCTCTCTGTTAGAATCAAGAAGGAAGTTCAAAGAACCAGCTCAAAGTCTCCTTTAATCAATACTGAAGCAACATCATCAGTGTTGTCTAACTTCATCGCTAACACCAAGTTTCACCGCTTGGGTGGCCGAATGGTATTGTTGACACGACACCAGCAGGCACATTCAAGTTAAGCATGGATGAGTGACCATTGGTGCCACACCACATGGTGCCTACTCAGTCCGCCATCCATCAGTGGTCTGTAACCAGTCCAAGTCAGGAGGTTAAGAAAAGGCAGTGGTTAAAGTCAGCTGAATCCCCTGAGATCCACCACTTGAACTATGAGATCTGCCACCTAGAAGAGGAAACCTGTCAGGTTCTCCATCAAAAATCCAACCAGCATCCGTTGACCTCGCTGCACATACAGATGAAATGAGATGCACACTTCTGAACGCTACCACAAATGCAAAATTACTACTTTCCACTTTAATTGAGCACAGGTTTAAATAAAAATCTTAGATGATTGCGTGTTTGCGAGGTAGTTTTGTAGATAATTGATGATACACATCAAGTTTCATGCATTTTATGTTTTTGCATTTTATGTTTTCTCCCAATAGCGCATTTGGCTATGGATTAGCCAGATAGGCGTATCAACTCAAGTTTAAGATTAACAGAAATTTTATTATCATTAAATTATTTAATTATTATTAATCTATTAAGTCCAGAGAGAATTGAGTGCAAGAGGGAACTGCATCCATCGACCGACCTTACTGCACGTAGCTTCTGAAGGCTATCGCAAAGGCAAAAATTACTATTTTTCACTACAATTGAGCACAAGTTTAAATAAAAATCTTAGATGATTGCGTATTTGCAAGGCGGCTTTTCTGACAGTTTTGAGCATGTCGGGTACAATCTTTCTTGATATGATAGAGGTGCTTTGTCTCGCTGTAGGTAAACTAGCAGATGCGTTGATGAATGTTTGAATGGGTATGGGTTGCTTCATGATATCTCAAGTGCGTATAGGTTGGGTTTGGCTACCAAAAGTGCGCCTGTAATACTTGGAAAAATATGCTGGTGTTTATGCTGAAGTCAAACTGTGGTTTACTAGCTGGCATTGCTTTAACCACCGTCTAGAGTTATCTGTTCCGGATGCTGTGAAAGCTTGCACCAAGCTTAATCGCTTTAATGCGATACCATGCAGAGCTCTACGCAGTATGCATTGCAGTGTATCTCCTAAAAACAGGTGAATCCTAGAAAGCTGTGCATGGATTTGGGTGTTGAAAGGCCAAAAAGTGTGTGGGTTTTCAGATGTCCGATTGGTGGCAACCAGTTTTTGCACTGAAAGAGGTTATTTAATGCTCTTTGCCAAATGTGTTTTTGATTACAATAATTGAGGATACAAATCATGTTTCACGCATTTCATGTTTTCTCCAAATAGCGCATTTTGGCTACGGTTTAGCCCGATAGGCATATCGGCTTAGGTTTAAGATTTGTAAAACTTTTAAGATCCACCACCTCTGGGCAATTTAACCACAGAGAAAAGGTGTCCTTATGTTGAATTACTCTGGCCTTGTTTCTGGCCCTTCAGTCACATGATCCTTTGACCTTGGGCCGCACTTCCCAGTAGCTTCCACAGAGGCATTCAAACAGGAATGTTACATTTCCATTTTTCTGTTACTTTTAATAAAACAATTCAGCAAAAACAGAAGTCACTCTGCCAAGTTTGGGGCATTTACATATCACAGAAAACCTGCCACTTAGATTGTAACCCCTTAAGTATCGGATACAGGAGAAATTCCATGAGATCATAACCTTTAGAGTATCGGAAAGCATTGGATATGGAAGGCATTCTCCATTGAGTTGACAGTACGGTGAGTAGTTACAATGGTTACCTCTACTCGACACTCAACACATAATCCAGCTACCGTTAGTTACAGCTAAGTTCATCCAAACAAAAATATAACAAAATAATGTCTTTCCATCAGCACCAATAAGAAGCCTTTTTGTGTTTCCAAGCTCTATCGGATTTTTCCGGATATTTATTACAACCCAGAGACTGAGTGTCATTAGGGAAGAGGCTTATAACCAGCCAAACAATAATCCACGCCAGATAATACAACATCATCCATTGTTAACTGCATTATCAAGCTTGAATGCATACAAAGGGCATGACCATAATTGCACACAGACTGCATGATCACACTTAATGCACACAGACTGCATGATCACACTTAATGCACACAGACTGCATGATCACACTTAATGCACACAGACTGCATGATCACACTTAATGCACACAGACTGCATGATCACACTTAATGCACACAGACTGCACGATCACACTTAATGCACACAGACTGAATGATCACACTTAATGAACACAGACTGCATGATCACACTTAATGCACACAGACTGCATGATCACACTTAATGCACACAGACTGCATGATCACACTTAATGCACACAGACTGCATGATCACACTTAATGCACACAGACTGCACGATCACACTTAATGCACACAGACTGAATGATCACACTTAATGAACACAGACTGCATGATCACACTTAATGCACACAGACTGCATGATCACACTTAATGCACACAGACTGCATGATCACACTTAATGCACACTGAATGAACAGCCATGCTTAACCTGCTTATCCACCTCTGAGTGTATGTTACATTCATCATGCTTGATGACTCTTAGTCCAGCATGATCATGTTAGATCCACTCAACAGTATTTGAGGAATGCTGTTGGTTGGTTTGAAAGACGAGACTTGGCCACTGCAATATGATTGTTAGATCCACTCAACAACATGACCATATTCGATCCAACATGATCATATTAGATCCGCTCAACAACATGATCATGTTAGATCCACTCAACAATATGACTGAGTCAGTAGATCCACTTAAACTATGATCACATTAGATCCACTCAACAATATGATTGTTAGATCCACTCAACAACACAATCACGTTAGATCCACTAAACAACATGATCATGTTAGATCCACTAAACAACATGATCATGTTAGATCTACTCAACATCATGATCATGTTGGATCTATTGAACCACACTACTATATAATAAATTATTCTGCAGCACAGAACTGCAAGACTACTCAACTGCAAAAACATGGTTTTAATGGGACTTGATGCTAGATCATGTAATGTATATCTGATGTAATGTAACATGGAAAAGGAATTATATAGCACTATTCTGAGCTAAGCTACATCATCATTGGCCTTCATGATGGTCGACATACAGACCAGAGAAGGCATTACCACTGTGTCAACTCTCCATGGCCAATCGAAACATTCTCACACAGATTGATTCCGCAAGACTATCCACGCAAACACGATTCCTGGAACTGATGCAAGCAACCGGCGAGGGAGGAAGTTAGGTTCACAAGTTCAATAGGGTATTAAGTGCAAGAGAGAAATAAGTTCAGCTGGAAATTAAGTGCAAGAGGAATTCAAGTTCAGCTGGGAGTGAACTACAGCAAAATGGAATTAAGTTTAACTGGGTATTAAATGCAAGAGATAACTAAGCACAACAGTTAAGAGCTGAAGGGAATTATGTCACTTATGAATTAAGTGCCATACAAAATTAAGCTCAACAAGGAATTAAGTGCGTGAGGGTATTAAGTCCATCAATGCAATCATAAGTGCAAAATAAGGCACTATGCAAATGCTCCATTACAATTACAGTTACTATCACCAGAGAGAATTGAGTGCAAGAGGGAATTGCCTTCAGTTGTGAATTCAGTGCACTAGGGAACTGAGTGGAAATTTGGTGCAAGATTTTGAGCAGCAGGAGACAGCCCAAAGCACCATGAGTCATTCATGAATACATTCTTATCTGGTAGGCACAAATGGCCCAACATATGGGAGATAAACAGCTGTCGCCAGCTGCAGGGAGAACAGAGGGGCCCTCCCAGCATCCGACGACTATGCCCCACCCATCCAGTGGCCCACCCATTCGGGAAATTCCCAGCCAAGACAAAGAGCAACTCTCAGACAATGGACGGGAACATCAGCGCCGTGCCATTCGCCTCAAGTGCGCAGGCTGTCACTGGCGATTAATGGGAAGCATCGTGGACGAATTTAATCTGTTCAACAACTCCAGCCAAAACGGAAATTAGGAATTACACAGTTCTGCTGTCAGTGACCCAGATTAACCGCATCAACAATTTACTTCACAGATCCTGACGAATTCAACACTTCACAATTTCAGCAACTGTGTGTTTCACTGGACCTCTGCTAATGACTGCGCTATTATAAATCACCGACTACGTGCTGTCTCTCTGTCTGACTTTTGGATCTTGACCTGGAACCGAACCATTTTGCCTATCGATTTTGTTTTGACTGAGCGCCTGTGAATACGCTGGTCCCTGTGGCATGGCTTTCGTTGGGCGCTGTAGAAATCTCGGAATTACGATTACGATTACAATTACAATCAATTGATACCTAGTCTTCTACTATTACGATGCTACAGAAGGTGTGCAACTCGGTAATTTATCGGTAGAGCATTTGGCCGGTAATCTAACGAGGAGGATTCGAGCTTGCTGAGCGAACTCTGTAACAATCCTGGACAAGTTGTTCGCACACGTGCCTCTATCACCAAGGACTATTTGAGCCCGGCAAAAATTGTTAGGAAACGGTAAGTCCTGTGAGCGCCTGGCTCCGTGTCCATAACCTTGGAATTAGTCCACTGCAGACCGAATACAGGAAATGAGTGCATCTCATAACTTCCACTAGAGATATAGGAGCTGTGCTTTAGTTTAGAAGTTCCCAGTTTGAGCATGTTAAATCCGAATTAAATGTGTCAACTGCTAGATTTACAATGACAGCAGAACGATAGAAGTGTTCAGCCTATACCAGATTTGATTACATTAGAATGGGATTAGATATGGGTTAGATTAGGATGCATCGACTGCAAGATTTATAATTCAAAGAACGTTTAATGCAGCCTATTTTTCATCACGGCAAAATAATCATTGGCACGAGAATCACGCATTTCCTGCCAATCGATCACTCAGTTCGCAGTAAACAAATGTGTTTATTCTCATTCCGGTTGCCCCATTTTGGTAAATTCCATTAGGGTGTTTCTGCTAGGAGGCCTGGGTCAAATTCATCAAAACTGGGCCTTCTCCGAGCGCGATCAAATGAAGGTGCAGTCAAATGGTCCATTTGAGGAAAGCTGTTGGCTGATTCGAAAGAGGAACTTAAGCCAATGGTTGGATCAGGCTTAGCAAAAGATTAAAAAGGAGACCCAAGCTCAGACTACTATCAAACTTTGCTTCATTGTTGTGTAAACTCAATTAAAAACTGATAATTATGCTTCAACATTGTAGGACAAGTTTCAAAAAATCACAACAATTTCAAGACACTAAAACTCCTGAAAAGAGAGGCTATGGCTATTAAAATTCTGGAGGAAAACTGAAAATAAATGCAAAAGGAGAGTTAACAACAGAGGTAAGAAAAGTAGCAAGACAGAGAAAACACAACATAACTAAGGTAATAACAGGTAGAAAGGTAAACAGAAGTAAGGATAATAGAAGGTAAGGAAGGCAATAAGAGGTAAGGATAATAAGAGGAAAGGAAGTTAATACGAGATAAGGAGGATAATGAAGTGATTGTAACTGTAATCTGATATTTATAAAACGCCACTTCAAGAACAGACTCATCAGAGGTGCTCCCGACCCGAACCAGTGAGACCACTGTCAAATAATACAGACTTCAGGCGCTTCAGGATGATAATAAGATGTAACGATATTAAGAGATAAGGAAGATAATATGAGGTAAGAATGGTAATAAGAGGTAAGGATAATAAGAGGAAAGGAAGATAATAAGAGATAAGGAGGATAATAAGAGGTAAGGAAGGTAAAAATAGGTTATAAAGGTAATAAAAGCTAAATAAGGCAGCAAAAGAGAGAAAACATTAGGTGAGGAATGTAATGAGAGCAAGTAAGATAAAAGAAGGAAAGGAAGATGATAAAAGGTAAGGAAGGTAATAAGAGGTAAGGAGAGAAGATACAACTCTGGTATGAAATCACAGTCTAAGGTACACCACTAAAACCCTAGGAGAAAATCCACAACAGGAGTCTGGCTGCAAACCCCATCATTTCGCATATGGTCACGAAAGAACTGAAAATCAATTCAGCATTTCGGATAAACACACACATATTTCATTCCCAGACGGATTTATTCCAACCTATTCACAGTCAACAGACCTATACTTCCTTCCACCAGCAGAACCGTTTCCATCTTGCAGCTAGAAGTCCGTGGAAAAATGCATAATCAGTTAGTTTTGACAAGAAAAAATTTAAGGACTACCGCAGCTGGTGGCTGAGTCATCAACAGCAGGGCAGGAAGCTTTTTGCACTCGTCCCAAATTCAAGGCAGAGCAGACACTTATTGATTTTTACTATCAGTATGTATGAATACACTTATGTACTTGTATACTTGTATGTACGTACTGTATGCATTGATGTATGTATGCATGTATGTAAGTATGTATGTATTTATATATTTATGTATGTATGTACATATTTATATATGTATGTATTTTTGTATGTAGGTGTTTATATATGTATGTATGTATATAAGTATGTATGTATGTATGTGTTTATATATGTATGTATTTTTGTATGTATGTATGTATGTATGTATGTATGTATGTATGTATCAGGACATTTAATTCGGTGCTTTTAAGTACCTTTCAAAAGTGCAAGTAATAGAGATATTAGTAACAATAGTAAATAAGTTCTTATACTATGAACTGAAATAAACTTTTATCTGCATGTGTCTTTTCCTATCTACAGAATCCCAGAATCTAATAAATTCTCCCCTATTTACACCAAGAGCACCCACTACAACAGCATATGGGGTAAAAATCTAAAAAAGTGAAGTCCAGTCTATATTATAAATAGTTCAATACTCAGTTCAAACATCAGCAAACAGCCAAGCAACATTTTAAAAAATCACCACTAAATGCCAAGAAGTACAAAGTCACTCTGATCTGTTTCATCTACGGTATCCGTACCGCAAGGAAAACTCCAAAATGGTAAGTAAGGTAAGATATTCTCTCACATGGAGCTCAACAATCAACAACAATCCCGCAGGTATCTTCCTAAGACTGAAGGCTCTCGGCTCAAAGGTAAACAGCAGCCTAGCAGCCAAACCTGAAAAAACGTCCATTAACTAACGGAAACACTTTTCGAGCGAAGACTTCAGTCAGACACTCACCCACATTTGGCACAGCGAAAGCACTCCTGATGGTAAGTGTTGCCGAGGGCAGTCACCACTTCTCCCTCGACATACTTTCCACACGTGTGGCATCGCGTTCCAAAGAGCCTCTGGTAATCCTCGGCACAGTAGTGTGCACCATCCTTCGAGAAGAACGCACTTGAAGAAAGCTGCTTGTTGCATTCTGAATAAAATGATCAGAAAACAAATGCCAATAGAGAAGGTGAACACTAGTTTTAGATCTTTACTCATGGTCACCCAGTAATAATAACAATAATAATAATTATTGTTATTGTTATTATTAGTATTATTACGAAAAATTCTTACGCGTGCAAAGTCACACAGAAATGCAAATAGGAGGTGCACTGTTCAGCAATGAACTAGTGCAACACTACTTTGACAGAAGAACTTCACATCACATCTTAAAACTGCAACTTGAGATTTCCTTGGAAAGGTACAATGAAACGGTCACATGTAACTATACAGCACAAGTCAGCTTTGACTTGAGAATACTTGGAAATGCCCTACGACTACATGGAATGTCCAAATATGTTGCACATATGTGCCTCTATCACCAAGCAGTATAACTTGGTACCGGTGTAAGCTGGGAAGCAAACGGCAAGTCCTGTGATGCTTTTAACGGCCCCATGTCCAGGACCTTGGGATTCACCCATTGCTGGCTCAACGGCTGAAGAGCAGGAAATGAGCGCCTCTCCTACATTCCACCAGGGACATAGCACTTTCACTTCACTACTAGCAAAAAACTGTCATGATATATATTCATGTTTTAGAATCATAACTTAAGATGTTCTTAGTAAGGCTCGATATAACTGTCCAGAATCGTTCAAGCATACACTGACGAACCTATTTCATGAGCTAGTCAATTTTACCCAATGTATGCACTGGATTTCAGAACTCAAGCACTGCGGCAAAGGCGACATTATTGGAGTTTGTTTTGACCTGAAGCCAAACAGAAAAGCCTCGGAAGACAAGCACTGCTACAAAGTGGTCGATACTTAGTCAAACTATGAGATATGCCACAGGACCAGGAAACGCCTGGGTCCATCATTCGTGCAGGAAGTACAAGCAAACCAACGCTGACCTTTGCACTTGAAGCACTTCAAGTGGAAGTATTTGTCCTCGAGCAGCTTGATGGCCTGTCCTTTGCATTTCTTTCGACAACATTCGCACGTTACTTTCCCTAAGAAAAAAAACAGAAAACACCAAATGAAAATATATGCCACTGACACAACACAACATTTCCACACTTGCAACAAAGTCCAACCATCTAGCAACTGTTGTCTCATGTAGCCCAAGGTGACGAAATGCAACAAAGTCCAACCATTTAGCAACAGTTGTCTCTTATGTCTTAACAGTCATGCATGCAGCATTTTTCAGAGGTACTTAAAAGACACCATACTGTGTGTCTTGGTATTCACATGGTCCAAGGTTAAACCATCTTACTTATATAATGGCATGGATCTAGTTTAGTGGAATCACTTTTATGACTTACACACATAATGTATTGTACCAGTAGCTTGTTTTGTACTGTAATGTATTACAGAGGCAAATTTCTATAGCACCACTTACAAAACTTATTGGCAAAGCTATAGGACATAAGACTTTAAGGCATTTGTGGTGTGTTTGGCTATGTTAACTTGCACTTTATAAGTCTTCTTAAAATAATAATAATACAAATAATCATAATAATCATAATCATAATAATCATAATCATAATAATCATAATCATAATAATAATAATAACAATAAGAATGATGATGATGATGATGATGATGATGATGATGATGATGATGATGATGATGATGATGATGATGATGATGATGATGATGATGATGATGATGATGATGATGATGATGATGATGATGATGATGATAATAATAAGAGAGCCCTGCGCTAATAGGCCAAGTCTGTATTATTTGACAGTGGTCTCACTGGTTCGGGTCGGGAGCGCCTCTGATGAGTCTGTTCTTGAAGTGGCGCTTTATAAATGTCAGATTACAATTAAAGTTTGTATCAAAGCCTCTGCACACAATGTAACAACGTGTAAAATTGCACGCAGCAAAATGTCAAAAATGACAAAGTCAAAACGAGCAAAACTGTAAAACACTTTAACTCCCAACCTCATCTACCTCTTTGCACTATATAAATTCTCCTATCACGATTTCGACACCAAACACTCGCTTCGCGTCACAAACGCCACGCCCGTACTGTATCGATTTGCGTAATATTGCACTCGAACTGATGCCCCGAGCAAGATGACTTTATTGAATCAACAGTCGATAAACTTGCAAAAAATGGCAATGAGTCATTCAAAATTAACAATCGATAAGTTTGCAAAAGAATGGCAATGAATCATTCAAAATTAACAATCGATAATTTTGTAAAAGAATGGCAATGAATCATTCAACAATGTGACTCAGGCAGGGCTCCCGTTTACCCTTTACCCTCGATGGCCTTCGCTAAATATCAAATCGCACTGGATGTGTAAGCAACGCGTTTACACTATTGATTATATTTCGTCTACTATAATCAGAAAAACTGCATAAACAATAGACTTCTTAAAATTAACCATCTCCCAACATTACCCAAGGACGCAAGAAGTAGACTTTTAGGTTTAATGTTTTTAGGTTTTCTAAAAAAAAGCCATGTAGCTCCAAAAATAGTTTTTTACTTTTTGGTAGAAATGAAAAAAGACAATAGGTTTGTATTTTATATTTTTGGTTGGCAAAAAAGTGTAATTAATTAACAGTGCGTCGATTGTGATGTTTAAGCCCATTACGCTGCACCAGAGTGCAACTCGGGTGTTAAATGTTCTATGCCCTGCAATAGTTCTGTTCACATCATCTGGAAAAACCACAAAACCTAATGTTTATTTTAAAAAGCAGTTTTTTGCACCTCTGACATTACGTCGAAACAGTAACTACATAACTGCTGAGGACTTCACATGCTTAACACGGCCTCGATTGGTGCCCAACCATATCGCCTACCCTCATTTTGTGAGTTACTTAAAAGGCACTTTACAAATTTAGTGATACACTTAGTGATACATACAAGGCCCAATAGCTACATTCCACAACAGTATTAAATAATTAAAAGAGCAAGGTTGCTGTATTTTTGTCCGCAGCAACAATCAATGGCCCCCAAAAGCATGGTCTGAGAATAAGCCGAAGAAACACCAACGGTGCCCCAATCTTTTCTCCAAGCTAACAATGAACAGGCAGCTTAAACGACGCACCGGGATTCGATCCTCACGCAGCGGCAAACGGCTATAAATCTTACCCTACCCAATGCGATTGTTAAAACCGCATATCTGCACACGACGGCATACGCTATCGTAGACCTAGCCGAGACGCCTCGCCTGAAGTTGGTGTTTTAATTCACCAACGAGGACGGCTAAAAATTACAGAAATGCGTTACCCATATCGATAGAACTGCGCAGGGACCGCAGCCCGGGTTTTCGTCTTTCGGTAAAATCTAGAAATGCGTCGTTTCGGACGAGAAAACGTGATTTATAAGCGGCGAATCAAACAATCTTCGCGAGCGCAAACCAAGCCATGTTGCAGCGGCAGCGTATGAACGGACGTCAGAACCAATGAATTGGAGGGGCGCTTGGATGAATGGAATCGTCCGGAACGGTCCATATTCAGCGCTTTCAGGGGCGACAGCTCGGACGAGAGAGTAGGTTGGACTTTCCGACTAAGCATCATTATCTCGTGAGACTGAATAGCGCCTTCCGGTTCAAGTTGGCGACTACTGCCATCATCCTCAGAGAGGACGAACGACCAAACCAACAGGACAGCACAATTGTCGATCGATTCTTCGCTTGACGAGGACAAAATTGTCCTCGCGATAGTTAACGAAACCACTGGAGCCCTCAAAATGGGAATGCTAGGCGTAGGCCGTGACAACTACCTCATTGTCGTACTCGAGTGATAGTGATAGTCGGAAGCCTGGAGGAGGACGTGGAGGAGGACGAGGAGGAGGAGAAGGAGGAGGAGGAGGAGGAGTGGGCGCTAATCTTCGTTTTTGCCATGGAGGTTACACATGTATGTATGTATGTATGTATGTATGTATGTATGTATGTATGTATGTATGTATGTATGTATGTATGTATGTATATATGTATCTATATATCAGTGGGTTTTGACACAACGTCGTTAAACAGAAGCTACGTGGGTAGTGGCCACAAAAACCCTTCGGTGGATTTCCGGGGTGGGGGAGGCTGAGTGCTAACAACGCAGGTCATTTTTCTGGGATAAACTGAAAAGTATCGCACGAATTGAGCCTCGCTTGACGTATTCTGCTTCTAAACCCGCACTTTTAGTGTTACAGTGTAAGAGTGTAACAGTGAGAGAGTGTGTGTGTGTGTGTGCGTGTGCTTATGCGTGTGTTTCACATCATTTGACTTCAGTTTGTATACAGATCTATAAGAGAACCAAATCGTGGTAGAGCAGCTACTAGATAATAGATAGATATAAACAGTTTGTTAAACATTAGTTACAGACAGACAGACAGACAGACAGACAGACAGACAGACAGACAGACAGAATGGAAACAAGCAGGCAAAGACAGAAAAACGTAGACAGAAAGACACAGAGAGAACCAGACAGATAGTGATAGAGGAACTGAGACACAGACAAACAGGCAGACAGACAGTCATATCGACGGAGAGCATAATGCTTATGCAACATCGCCTACTCCTGCTCGCTGCAGTCGGCCAATACATTACGACTTGTGGTCTGTAATACGCTAAAGAAGATAGCATCTAATCTAATCTAAGAACTTCTATAGCGCCAGTGTAGTCTAATAGCGTCTAAAGCGTGGTGGTGAGTGTTGTGATAAACCATCGTGCATCGCACGTTTAACTGACATTGTTCTAGTAGTAGATCCAATGTTTAACGACATCTTATGGCATCAAAGGCCGTTGACGTCGCCCTCCTCCTTCATCCAGGCTTGGGACTGGCATTTCCCCAAACAAGGCAGTGGCGGAGTTCTGACATTGTTCTTATTCAAATGTGCCCTTAAATACGTCCCGGTCGTGACTTATTTCAGGGAATTGAATCGCGGTCTAGCACGGGGACCACAAACGGCGTGGCGCCCATTCAAACTGGCAGTGGTGACGAAGGATCTCACCCGATTAAATAATTATTTGAAAAATGAGCAGGGTCGAGGCCACGTGTACATTTATATTTAGCCAAAGTATTTTGTACTCTTTGAAGCTTCATCGAATTAAGGTTCGTATGTTCAACACCGCACACCTCGTAACGGCGTTTTGCCTCCTCCTTCAGCTTCCTGTATCCGTTTCTAACCATCTAGTCCAAGAACATGTGTCTAGGTCTTCCTCTCGTTTTTCTACTCCCCCCATCTTCCTTCGGTGATAATTCTTAGGAGGGCATTGTCTCGATCTCAGCACGTGACCAGTCTACGTCATCTCTTGCATTCTTATCTTCTTAAAGAATACCTAACCAAGTGTTCGCCAGGGGCAGCACTCTGCTGGAAATTTCGTGAAGAACGAAAACCATAATGGTCGTCGTGGTCTTCGAAGCCCTACTGGTTGTTTGGAACTTCGGCGGCCATAACCACTCGTCTGCCTTTTCCAAGGTCATACCGGTCCATTCCTTCACGTCGTTAATCCATGCCCTGCTTGGTCATCCTCTCTTCCTTGATCACTCTGTTACTCCAGTTATTATATCACTTTCTAGGCTGTTTATTGTGGGTGGTGTTTGGAATTGGATCTGCAGACGGATAAGGGGTTCTCGTGTCACCTGCCTTTCGGCGGTAATTGCGAAGAACAGTCCATTACGTCACTCGTTGTTGCAAGTACCTCACTCTCCAGATTCTAATGTGTGTATATGTATATATATATATATATATATATATATATATATATATATATATATATATATATATATATATATATATATATATATATATATATATATATATATATATATATATATATATATATATATATATATATATATATATATATATATATATATATATATATATATATATATATATATATATATATATATATATATATATATATATATACACACACACACACCTATGCTTGAATATCTATGTAGGGACTTTCGTGCTTCTCTAAGGTGCATCACCAAGCTCAGTATAATTTGTACCGGGGTAAGCTCGAAGAAAACCGCAAGCCCCGCGATGCCCTGGCCCGTGTCCATGCAGGATACTGGGATTCATCCATTGCCGGCTCGAGGGTCCAGAAAAGGAGAAGAGGGCCTCCCCAACATCTCACTTATAGGATTTGAGATGCTATACTTATTTTACTGTAGGTGATGATTACTCAGAATGTTAGGTAAGAATGAAGGAATTGCTTTTTTGATGGACGGATATAACGCGGAATAGTGCTCTGTCTGTCTGTCTGTCTGTCTGTGTGTCTGTCTGTCTGTCTGTCGCGACTTTCGTAATTTTCAAAGGCGCATCACCAAGCTCTCTCTCTCTCTCTCTCTCTCTCTCTCTCTCTCTCTCTCTCTCTCTCTCTCTCTCTCTCTCGTTCTCTCTCAAACACACACGCACGTGCGCACGCGCACATACACGCATCTTACGTCTCTTCTTATCTCTTGAAAGTCCAGCCTCTCAACAGCTTAGGTTAAGTAGGCCTTAAGGAAAATCCACATAGTTTTTGTTGTGTTTTGCTGCTCATTAGTAGTAATTGAACCTTTGGTCTGACATCGATGAACGTCGCCTCGGCCTAGCTAGGACGACGAGATCTTCCTAGGTCCCTCCTAACACTGAAAGTTGCTCCTATAATTGTCATCGCAGATTGACAGCTCTGGTGGAAAAAAAGCTTCACAGTCATGCTCGCCAAGGTCTTCAGGGCTTTAAAATCTAGATGATACCCTTGAAATCTGCTGTCTTTGTAACCTGCTCCTTTGCAACTCCGGTGTGGCTGACCCCTTTTCACTGAGTCCAGTCTTCTTTGGAAACAGACTGAAAGATTGCCGAATGCTACCACTTCAATGAACAGCCACGATGGTTAGGACGCACGTGGGGCCCAAACCAACATGACTTTTATGTCCAGTTGAGGGACTGATGCCGCATGCCGCAACACCGGAAATGACGATAAATCAACCTCAGTGAACCGGCACACTTCACCGCAGCTCTAGTAGCCTTGTGTGTTTTGCATCAGTAGGCAGCGTTCGGAGAAAGTCCTTGTAAGCCAGAATCAAACAGTAGTTTGGAATTGTAAGTGAATGTTTGCTTGTTCTTAGAAGCACTTTTGCTTGTTCTTATAAGCACTTGATGACCTCATCAACGTCGATTGCCGATTTTTTATTGGATACTTATATCCAACAGGTGAATCTGATGACTGGAATTTTCAGACACTACGTAATAAGGGTAGAAACATAGGTAACTTTGGTTTAGACAGTGGGGTAGGCCTAGCAATTCCTTCATTCGTTTTCCATTCCAATAACGATGATTGTTTTACTAGACGTATGAAAAGTCACTGCATTGGTGAATATCAAGCTCATACTAAACTTGATTGGATTTTTTACCGTATGAAATAATAGGGTACAGCGACCTCAAGTCCAACAAATGGAGTGTAGGGTAAGAAGTTGGGGTACGAGTACCATCATCCCCCGTAGAAATGACGCCTATGTTTAGAACGTTTCCTCTCGTAATTGTCAGACATTAATAGTCTAATGGACACAAATGAACATTAATGTGACCACACATTAGACACATAATCATATCAGCTATTACCACATTTCTACCAGAGTCCAGATTCAGGCTAGTTGCCATGGCGACGTTGTTACGAGTATTTTCGTGACTGCAGAGAACATAATACGCTCAGCCCTATTGTGACGTAATGCTATGCAGGCTTTAAGACTATTATGACATCACAACATGTATACGTTTAAGACCACTGTCTAAACAATGATCTGAGGGTGCGGCACGATAGGTGGTCTATTGCGGCACGGTGGGTGGTCTATCAGTAACGCGTTAGGCCAATAATCACGATGTTGTGGGTTCGATTCTGTGTAACGGCCCTGGGCAAGTTGTTTGCTCACACCGTGTCTCTGTCACCAAGCAGTATAATTTGGTATGGGCGTAAGCTGGGAAGTAATGGCAAGTCCTGTGATGCACTGGCCCCGTGTCCAGGACCTTGGATTCGTCCACTGCTGGTGTAGTGGGAGATCGGTTCTGTGGCAAAAATGGTTCCGAATGCGCCCATTTTTGTTGCCAAGGCACGACAAAGTGAAGCGAATTTTAAAGTGTTCTGTTGTCTAAGTATTCTGATTTCTTGCCGACTGACAGCCATCATTTTAGATACTGTATGAACAAGAATGGATTTTACAGGGGGTTTGGGTGGTTTAACTCCAGGCCAAAAGTCAATCCTCTAATGGAATCATAAAAATTGGCTAGGGTTTGTTTCAGACCCTGGCTAATTAAGTACATTCTCATAGCCAAAAGAAATTGAGGGGCCTCTTGCCATAAGATGATGATGATGATGATGATGATGATGATGATGATGATGATGATGATGATGATGATGACGACGACGATGGTCCCTTCTCAGCCAGACCGCGTTCCTAACTCACAATCATTGGACAAACGAGTTGAGATCCACGAAGCCATATATATAAAGCGCCTGTTGAACACTAACACCCTATTACTGTCACCTACATGAAGATCTGTGTTTCTAGTAACTTTATTCAGTGTAAGATAATGATGATAACAGTGATGATGGTGATTATTATAGTCTTGATGATGATGGTGATGGTGATGGTGATGGTGGTGATGGTGGTGATGATGGTGATGATGATGGTGATGATGATGATGGTGATGGTGATGATGATGATAGTGATGGCGATGGCAATGGCGATGGCGATGGCGATGGTGATGGTGATGGTGATGATGGTGATGGTGATGGCGATGGTGATGGCGATGATGATGGTGATGGTGATGATGATGATGATGATGATGATGGTGATGGTGATGGTGATGGTGATGGTGATGATGGTGATGGTGATGGTGGTGATGGTGGTGATGGTGGTGATGGTGATGGTGGTGATGGTGATGGTGATGATGATGATGATGATGGTGATGGTGATGGTGATGACGATAATAACGATGATAACATAACGATGATGATGATGTTGACGGTAATGATGATGATTTTGATGGCACAGGCGCTCAGTCAAACTGATGCGGACAGGTGATTTTAAGGAGTGGCATTACGAGTTCGTCTTGTAGGAGTCGATGTTCCTCTTCATGATGTCCAGACATGGACCGAGGAGTCGTTCGAAGCAGTTCCTCTCAAGGAACGCCGTCTTCGTCCGTCCAAACGCGTAGACGGACGCCGTCCGAGGGGTATGCTCCACCAGCGCCATCTCCCCGAAGTAACTTCCGGTGCCCATCCGAGCCACTTCCGTTTCCGCTCCGTCTTTAACAATCATCACTCTGACGTCTCCCTCTTCGACGAAGTACATCCCGTCGGCCTCTGCGCCGACCCGAATGATGCGGTCGCCATCTTGGAAAATGGCGGATGTCAGCGCGTCGGCAAGATTCATCCGCTCGTAGGCGTCAAGTGAGCTGAGCATCGGCACCGACTCGAGCAGGCGTTCGTATCTCTTCCGCTTCCGGTAGGCGCTTTTCAGGACGATCTTGCGAAACGACTTCCGGTTCATGGCCCACAGCGTACCGGAAGTGACGGCGGTTATCGTCGCCGATCGCGGAACGTTGTACATGAGAGCCAGTTCGCCGAAGCTGCCCTTACCATCGAACCGATGCACGTGTCTCTCGGCGTCTTCATCCGCTGCCGGACTACTTTCGTCTCGAACCGTGACGTCATAGCTGCCGCTCTCGATGACGTAGAAGTTATCGCCGTCGTCGCCCTGCCTGATCACGTGCTCTCCTGGCGCCACCTGGCGTTCGAACATGGCGTCGATCACGGGATCGACCTGGTCTGAATCCAGCGACCGGAAAATGAGAATATTGGCCACCGCTTCTCTCAGTCGATGACGCTGCTCGTCGCTCTTCCGGCTTAGGGACGATGACGTCTCTTCGCAACCGTCCTCGCAGACGTCATCGTCGTCATCGTCCGCTTCCGGGTCGTAGCGCTCCGCTGCGACCGACTTACGGCGCGTGAAGCGCGTCTGTCGCGTGACCTTGGCCCGGAAGTCGCCGACTTCCGTTTCCGCCGTCTCGTCGTCTTTCTGCGCGACGATGTACATCGGCGCGCACTGAGACATCGTCCGTCGTGGAGAAAATATTCCGAAAGAAAATAGTCCGTAGCGGATCGACACAGACTCGGCTTCGACGCGATCTAACATCTCGCCAGAAGCTCCTCCATTCGGGATCTCGTTATGCTGCGCGTGACTTGCGTTCGAACGGAGGAGTCGGTCGCTTGGGGGCGCTTGACGTCACGCGAAACTGGCGACACCTGGCGACGGTTAAGCAGCTCCATTGTATCTGGGTCACGCGTGAGTCACTTCCGGCGTACGGTTGCTTCCTATTGGCTGGATGGAGAATGCCTGCAACACGTGCACAGAAGAATTCATTTTAATCCCACTCTGCACTGAATGAACTTTGATATCCGGAATCAAGGGCAAGTCATCTCTTCTCAGACAATGACTCGTTTCTATGTACTCAAGACTTCAAAGTCCTGTTATCGTCAGACTTTCTTCAACTACGGCACACACCTCGATCTACACAGTTAGATCACGCACAGAAACCAACTTATTTTCTCCAAATCATTCCTCGCCTGACGACCCTAAGACACAGCTAACAATACGTACTTTGCAATACGGTATGACGTCATTCGATGCAATACAATACAAAGCAGTGAAGAAGAAGAGCAATCCCTTAGGCTAACCCTGAACACATAAGGGCTGATGGCCAGCACCCTCCCTCAATAAGATAAAATATAATACAATACAATACAATAAAACACAATATAATGCAATGCAATACAATGCAATACATTACAATGCAATACAATGCAATACATTACAATGGAATACAATGCATATATACAATACATTACAATGGAATACAATGCAATACAATGCAATACATTACAATGGAATACAATGCATATATACAATACATTACAATGGAATACAATGCATATATACAATACATTACAATGGAATACAATGCATATATACAATACATTACAATGGAATACAATACATATACAATGCAATATACATATACAATGCAATACATTACAATGGAATACAATGCATATATACAATGCAATACATTACAATGGAATACAATGCATATATACAATGCAATACATTACAATGGAATACAATGCATATATACAATGCAATACATTACAATGGAATACAATGCATATATACAATGCAATACATTACAATGGAATACAATGCATATATACAATGCAATACATTACAATGGAATACAATGCATATATACAATACATTACAACGGAATACAATGCATATATACAATGCAATACATTACAATGGAATACAATGCATATATACAATGCAATACATTACAATGCAATCAATGCATATATACAATGCAATACAGTACCATGCGATACAATGCAAAACAATACAGTAGAACTGGAACTTGGAATGCCTTTATAGATAATTGCAAAGGTGCATTTTTGAAGCCGAGTGACCTAGTTACATAACAATTACGTGTCATGGGCCACACTTTGGCTGTCAAAATCCAGGGTTGGTTGAATATTTGATCGAACGTACAAGGCTTCCAAGTGGGCCCTGCTACACAACCCTAAATGTAAATGTAAATGTATAGGTTTTATATAGCGACCGTATGGCCTCGACCCTGCTCATTTTGTAATGAATTTATCGGGTGAGATTCTTGTAGGAGTCACGATGTCCAGACACGGACCGAGGAGTCGTTCGAAGCAGTTCCTCACAAGTTCCCTTCACCACCGCTGCCCGTTTGAATGGGCGCCACGCCATTTAAGGTCCCCGTGCACGGACCGTACTAGCCCGAGATTTCAATCTCTAAAATAAGCCACGACTGAGACTCGAACCTTGGATCCTCTCGCCCAAAGGCTCCTTGGCATACGCACTTACCGAAGTAGCTAACTAGGCCAGTAGGCTCTTCATTTCCTCGTATTAGCTCCATGCCGTAACTATAGAACATCCTTCAAAAGTTTGAAGCTTTTATTTCGTATTCATTATTTATGCTTAGTTTATATTAATTTGTCTGTGTTGTTTATAAATGTTTACCTTTGCTCAAACTATTCATAATCGCTATATGTCTAATACAGCGAGAACAATGGCAATATAGCAAGAACAGCTAAAGAATAGCAACTCAGGTTCGCGACCTTTGAACCTTAGTTCACATAGATCAGTCATATTTTATTTTGCAATAAGCCTAATGCAGACACAAAAACAGCCTACTCCTACATCAGGCGCTATATCAGTTACTAATTTACCACGTAATGTAAGCTTGCATGATAACGGCCTTAACCTATTGCGCAGCCAAAATGCTGCCGGAGCCCGACCAGAGGCTGGGGCCCACAAATTCTATTTACTGCATAACTCTTGGGATGACTTCTGACATTGTAAAGCACCCTAAAAGTAGCCTGCTACTTACGATACTATATAAATTGTCGTCATTACATTACATTGCATTCCGAATATTGCCCCGGTCCGGGCCCCGGGAACCCCTCTAAGGGACGCCTCTCCTTTAGACATGTAGACAGACAGGCATATAGAGACAGACCGAGATAAAATGTTTTTCTTGCAAGAACAGTCCCACCAACGCCTCATAAAAATATTAATAATATTGCAAAGATTAGTTCTGAATAATTTAGTGATTTCCTCCGTGAGTAGGTAAACATAATTGCTGCTTACTTGTCAGACGTAATCGTCAAGGGAGTCGTTAGCTTAGAATGTGATTAACACTTCAAAGCTCGTATACCGCCGGCATATTATTTACCTATCCCCCGATTTACTGCATCGGCCAATCATTTCTTGTTTGTCAATCAATATTTCTTATCATTTATTTAGCGCTGGGTTGTTTTGGTCCAGAAAACGATCCACAAAGAACCGAAAACAACGATGTAGATTTACGTAGGCTTATTTAGGGCTGTGTAGGCCTATAAAGTCCTATGTAGTCCTGTGTGGGCCTATGTTTAGGCCTACTTATGTAGTCCTATGTAATACTATGTAATCATACATAGGCTTATATATCGTATGTATAGACGTCCTTCCTTCCATCCCTCTATCCGTCCTTCCTTCTATCCCTCTATCCGTCCTTTCTTCTAGCCATCTATCCGTCCTTCCTTTCTATTCCTACCTCCATCCTTCCTTCTGTCTCTCCATCCGTCGTTTCTTCTGTCCCTCCATCCATCCTTCCTTCTCTCCCTCCATCCGTTCTTCCCTCTCTCCCTCTATCCGTCCTTCTTTCTGTCATTCCTTCCCTTCGTCCCATTCTCCGTCCGTCTGTCGTCAGCAAAGTAGTTGAGCGCAGACGGGAGGCAATCCAATTAACTACGAAACCAATTCAACAATAAATCAATCTGATTCCCTGATAACAACTGTCTCAACATCCACCTATTCGAATGTGAATTCCTTCTGTCTGTCCGTCTGTCCGTCTGTCCGTCTGTCCGTCTGTCCGTCTGTCCGACCGTTCTTCTGTCTGTCAGTCTGTCTGTCTGTCCGTCTTTATTATTCTATGCCTGTTCAAAAGTGAGTTCTGTCTGTCTGTCCGTCTGTCTGTCTGTCCGTCTGTTTCTATGCCTGTTCAGAAGTGTTCTGTCTCTCTGTCTGTCCGTCTGCCGTTCTGTTTAGCATGATTCCTGGTTGTTCATATGTATGTCTGTCTGTCTGTCTGTCTGTCTGTCTGTCTGTCTGTCTGTCTGTCTCTCTCTCTCTCTCTATTTCTCTTTCTCTCAGTCTCTCCATTTTAAGCATCTCACCAAGATCAGCCCTAACTGGTTTCCTCTTACCTGGACAACAATTCCTGTGCTGCTGCTGCTGATGGTGATGTCAGCCGAATGCCGCGTTTTTGATCTGGCACCGCAGAGCATCCATGTGATGACGGATGACGGCCACTTCCTCCCTGCCTTCCATCTCTCTCTGCCTCCCTTGTCGTCCGCATCCGCTGACGTAAGATGCCTTTGCATGTATTCGCCTCCTCAGCCTCTGCATCCAACGAAGTCGGCGCCAGTTCGATAATGATTTTCTGCCGTGGCTCAGCTGACTGCAGAAGACGAATACGTCTCCAAGCAGGAGGAGGGGAGACGAATACTAAGAACGAGAGACAGAGACTTCCAACGGTGGAGATAGATTTGAGGGAGACAGACAGACAGACAGATAGACAGACAGACAGATACAAACACAGACAGGCACACAGACACACACACAGACGGACGGACAGAGACTCCAAACTACAGGTCCATACACGGGGACCTTAAAGGGCGTGGCGCCCATTAGAACTGGCAGCGGTGGTAAAGGATCTTACCCGATTAAGTCATAGAAAAATGAGGGGGATCGAGGCCATACGGTCGCTATATAGAAAAACGTGTACATTTACATATATAGTATGGGAACAAGGGAGAAAGAGACAAACGGAGAGATAGAGGGTCAGACAGAGGGAAAGAAAGAGACATCCCAGCAACGGGATTGGAAGACAGAGAGAAGGAAACAGACGCAAGGACACAGCCAAAGAGGCCTGAAAATAGTACAGAAAGAATGAGCGAGAAATAAAACTGAGATGGAATGACGGAGACGGAGACAGAGAGGCATATAGACAAGTATAGCTGCAGACACCGAGGTAGAAAGTCAGAGAGAGAGACAGAAAGAGAGAGAAAGACAGAGAGTGAAAGACAGAGAGAGAAAGACAGAGAGAAAGACAGAAAGAGAAAGGGAGAGAGAGTGAGAAAGAGAGAGAAAGATATATATATATATATATATATATATATAGAGAGAGAGAGAGAGAGAGAGAGAAAGAGGGAGGGAGAGAGAGGCGTAAACAAACAGAGACATAAACAGAGAAGAATACAGGCAGAGAGACTGGGACATGGAGGCAAGGACAAAGACAGGTAGGCAGACAGACGTCTGAACTGTCTTCGCAGCAGCGCCTGCTTTCTGCGCGTCTAGACCGCCTACACAACACCTATGTCACTTGTATACACAACAAATGTCTACCTGCATGTCTGTCTGTTTGCCTTTCTACCTGCCTGCCTCCTGTATGTCTGTTTGTCTGTCTGTTTGTCTGTCTGTCTGTCTGCATGTCTGTCTGTCCCCCTGCCTGCCTGCTTTTTATCTGTCTGTCTGTCTGTTTGTCTGTCTGTTTGTCTGTCTGTCTGTCTGCATGTCTGTCTGTCCGCCTGCCTGCCTGCTTTTTATCTGTCTGTCTGTCTGTCTGTCTGTCTGTCTGTCTGTCTGTCTGTCTGTCTGTCTGTCTGTCTGTCTGTCTGTCTGTCTGTCTGTCTGTCTGTCTGTCTGTCTGTCTGGCTGTCTGTCTGTCTGTCTGTCTGTCTGTCTGTCTGTCTGTCTGTCTGTCTGTCTGTCTGTCTGTCTGTCTGTCTGTCTGTCTGTCTGTCTGTCTGTCTGTCTGTCTGCAACAGAAAGCCACGTGAAAGCCATCTAAAGAGAAGTGAAGCTCTTGAACTGATGTTTCAGTTAAGCTCCACATAAGGACGGAGTACAAGTAAGTAAGCCCATAGTTACACAGACATAGACACGACTCATAGCTAGATTATTCAGATCGGCATTTCTTCTACGAATTATTCCATTACGTCTAATTTAAGTTCGATTTTTATAGAGCCTTCACGGTCTTCATTTGCTGAGAAATGGTCGAACGATAACAACCACAGACCACTAAAAAGCGAGGCCAGGACTTTTGTAGTTTCCTTGCAAATAACGCACACACGCACACACAAACACATACACACAAACACTTAGACACCTACACGTGGCTCAACCGGCCAAAGTAGCCCGCCGCACGCCCACCCTCACCACTCACGCACTCATTAATGGATCTAACGCACACACGGTCACACCTACACACCCACGTGACGTCCACCGGAACAAGCCCCGCCCCTTCGCGACCCCCTCCGCACTCAGTAACGCACTCAGTAATGGATTTAAGGGGTTGTCTTCGTTGCAGGGCGCCCATATTGGAAGCGGTTTATCTGTCACAGCGAATGCGTGCAAGACCAAGATGGGACGCACCTGCAAGCACTTGGCAGAGGCGGCAATGAGCAGAAGACGGCGGGAAATAAGAGCCAATACGCCGCATAAGCAGATCATATACATGTATGGCACACACACACACACATACACACGCACACGCACACGCACACGCACACGTGTACGCACACACACACTCGCACATGGATTATATAGCCTTATGGCTTTATATAATAAAATTATATAGCTTGAATAAGTGATATATAGATTACGGCTTTTATAGCTTATATATATATATAGTTCATACATAAATATATTATGCATACTAATGACTGAATTAAGAGATCTGAGAAAGTTCTTCCTCGATTGGTCCAGTTTACACTTTGAGGCAATGGACATAGCATTACACGAATTGCAAATAATGCATTTCCAAGGCAACCTGATAGACCACTGAGGCCCATATTGATGTCGTGGAGATCATTTATATAAAAATACATAGACCGTCTTTTTAACATCAACAGTCAACTTGAAATTTTTCCAATCCAGCATCAAAATGTCCCATATGTTGCATATATACGCATATATATATATACATATATACACGGATATACATTTATATCACTTGCATTGAATCGTCGTGCTAGTACTTTGCCAGTTGTTAAAGAGTATCCTGACGACAAAAGAAGTTGCTAAACACTTAAACCGCAAAGTGCGCAGCTGTATATATTTATGTATGTATGTATGTATGTATGTATGTATGTATGTGTGTATGTATGCATGTATGTATGTATGTATGTGTGTGTATGTATGTATGTTTGTGTGTGTATGTATGCATGTATGTATGTATGTATGTGTGTGTGAATGTATGTATGCATGTGTGTATGTATGTGTGTATGTATGTGTGTATGTGTATGTATGTATGTATGTATGTATGTATGTATGTATATGTATGTATGTATGTGTGTATGTATGTATATATGTATATGTATGTATGCATATGTGTATGTATATATGTAAGTATGTGTGTATGTATGTGTGTATGTATGTATATATGTATGTATGTATGTGTGTATGTATGTATGTATGTATGTATGTATGTATGTATCACTAAATTTGTAAAGCGCCTTTTAAGTAACTCACAAAGGCGCTGCAGCACGGATACCTAATGGTCTGTAAATAGGAACGTCTTGAGACGATCAGACACCCTTAAAACTGCTATATTATTTCACTCGCTTTTAGTCAGCTGAAAACTACAGTTTTTCCCAACTGGCGTCAAAAGCCTTTGATGCCCTAAGATGTCGTTAAACATCGGAAACTACTTAGTGCAGAACCGTCACAACAAATTTTCCTAACTAACTGAATGAGTAGCTGAATTCGTATACAGAATGGGAATCTGCGTCCGGGTTATATGCTGGGTCGGTCGGTCGGTCGTTAGAATCCATTTGGCGCTGAATTCGTTCACTTAAAATTCGATTCAACGGATTATGGTGAGGGCATCTACCGACAATGGGAGCATCTCCGCTGCCTCGTCTCATTTGAGAATAGTGAATGAAAACGGATGGATGATGTCGCTCGCTCCTCCTCGTCCTCCTCATTATCTCATCCTCCGTCTAGGTCTCCTCTTCCTCTTATTCCTGCTCCTCCTTTTATTTTCTATTCTTCATCTTCTTCCTGTTCTTGTTCCTCTATCTCCTGCTCATCCCCACATTCCATTTTCTGTTCATCCTCTTCAATCTCTTAATCTTCTTCCTAATCCTTGTCCTGTGTCTTCCACTTTCATCGTATTTCTCCTCCTATTCCTGCTTTTCCTCTTCTACCTCCTCCTTCTTCACCTCCTCCTCCTCCTACTCGAACCCTTCTCCTTGTCCTGTTCTTCCTCCTCCTCCTTCTCATCATCCTCCCCTTCCTTCTCCTCCTCCTCCTGCTCCTCCTCCTCCTCCTCCTCTTCTTCCAGTCCCACTGTCATTAAAGCCCTATTTCTCTTCTTCCTTATCTTTTTGCTCCTCATTGTTTCCTCCTCCTTCTCCTCCTTCTCCTCTTTCTCCTTCTCCTCCCTTCTCCTCCTCCTTCTCCTCCTCCTCCTCCTCCTCTTCCAGTCCCACTGTCATTAAAGCCCTATTTCTCTTCTCCCTTATCTTTTTGCTCCTCATTGTTTTCCTCCTCCTTCTCTCTACTTTCTACTTATCCTCTTTGCCGTCTTCTTCTCCTACTCTGGTTGCCGTCCTCTCCTCTTTCTTCTCCGGCTTCTCCTCTACCCCTCCTCTGCTCTTGCTTCACTTCTCCTGCCCATTGTGTAAGGCTATATTATACTTTCAAGTGTAATGTGTGCTAAACCCGTGTACACAGATAATCGGTGATTAACAGACAGACACCGTGGCCTACAGTTAGTGAATCTTACAATAAAACAACGTGGCTTTCAACTAGACGGTGTCTGGTTTTCGCAGCAACCATAGATTTGTGCCTTACTGTAAAAAACCAAGACTGGTATTATCAGACAACTACTGAGCAGTCATGGTCACACTAATATCTGCTGAAACTAGACAGTCTATTTCAGACATGGCTTATCGCCCTTATGTAATCATCTCGTGGATTGCTCTTACATTAGGGGGTTTTCCAGATTTATTTAGCGAAATTGGAAGATATAAATTAAATATAACTTCTATTTCGGCTAAACAAATCTTAATATATGCATCGAAATCTGTTTCTAAGAAGCAAAACATGACATTATTTACAATATTTTCCAAGATCTCAAATCAACAGCAGTGACGTCATTGCTTATGAATATTTATTAGTAGAGCCTAGCATCCAATCAACAGCAGGACGTCATTACTCATGAATATTCATATCTGAATTCGTATATGGACGACTTATATGAGTCCGGATCGTAATCGTAATCGTAATCTCGAGATTTCTACAGCGCTCAACGAAAGCTAAGTCGCGGGAACCAGCTTATTCACAGGCGCTCAGTCAAAACAAAATCGATAGGCAAAAGGATACCGCGCAATCGACAATAACAGTGGGAGATTAGTCGCGGGATCACATGTAGTAGCAGTTCTTTGGTCCGCATCGCCTGAAGGATGCTGGAAGGACGACAGATGCTGCTGCTGGCTCCTGATGCTGCAGAAACACATCTGGTGTATACCTTTGCTTAATGGCGGAAATTTTGCTTTAAAAATGTAACATGCATGCGCTTCCGTTGATATAGGTCTACCTCAGGCTGTTGTATACATGCATATACATACATCATACAAGCATACATACACACATACATACATACATACATACACTCATTCATACATATATACATACATATATACATAAATAAATACATACATACATAAATACACATACAAACATACATACATACATACATACATACATACCTATATACATACATACATAAATAAATACATACATACATAAATACATACATACATAAATACATACATACATACAAACATACATAAATGCATGCGTAAATATATACATAAATGCATGCATATATGCATACACACATACATAAATGCATACATACTTAAATAAATACACACATATACATAAATGCTTGCATACATGCATATATACATGAATGGACGCATACATACATGCGGTTCATAAATAGCATATACCAGAAGATATTGATCGATTCCCCATCAAGAAGCTTTGTTCGTATCCCGTCCATTAGCCAGAGGGCGCTCGATTGGCATACAAATTTACGTCATGCATATTTTGTTTTTATATATAAGTGTATATAACCTTTGCCATTCATTTTGCGCATTTTGTAAACAGTCAAGATCTCATATTACAACATACTTGATTCTGTGTTGGATTCTCATGTCAGCTAAATAAGTAAGTAAGAATGTATGTATGTATGTACTGAAACAAAATACTTGGTTACGATTACGTATTGCTTGTTTAATGAATTGTGTCACGTGGCACATTTATATAGCGCGCACACTTTAATAACTTATTTATAAGTATTCGCTATACTACAACTCTATAATATGTAACATCATGCAACGACACTTCACGACAGGTTTAATTCAAAGGTCACGTGGAATTGATGGGCTTTCAACCGACCTATGTAGACCTTTCTCAGAGTTGTATTTAAAAATAGTATGCTATGAAACGAAAAATTAATATGTAGATATATATGTTTGATAAAAACTGGACTGACTGACTGACTGACTGACTGATTTAGCCACTAGCTAACTGATTAATTAATTAATAAATTTAACTAACTAACTTACTTATTAACTTACTGACTCATTTACATACTTACATACGTACATACCTACATAGTACATACTTACATACGTACATACAAACATACATACATACATACATTCATGCATACACACTTACATACGTACATACAAACATACATACATACATACATTCATGCATACATACTTACATACGTACATACAAACATACATACATACATACATACATACATTCATGCATACATACTTACATACGTACATACAAACATACATACATACATACATACACACATACATACACACATACATACACACATACATACATACATACTGTTACCTAAACAAAACTGATGTGTTAAACTGAGAGCCCTTTGTTCTTGGAGCTGCAGTCGTCTTGTCGGCGGCTCCTTTGAAGTCGAACATGACGCCATAACGCCGTTGCTCCTCCGCTTGCCTGCCACCGGGCTTCGGTAATTACGCTGAGGTGTGAAGCGCAACGCAGTGATAACGTCTGCAGCCTCCGCAGCTGTGGCACTTGTCACTGGCTCGGCAAACAGATCATCGAGGTTGCCAACGTCTCGTGGCCAAGGCATAGCTGCGATCCTGCAATAACATTTGCATACCTGGATAGGTCAGCCTGTCTTCAACGGTTACCTGTCATTGAAGCACAGGTATGAACGCTGAAGAATTGCTGAGACTTCGACGAACGCGAGCGAAGGCCTTGCTATTTCGCCAGGTGTCGCACCTGAGTGAAGTAATCCTTGTTGCTCATGGGCACAAAAAGGCGTCTAGTCTTACTCGAAGCTGAAAAGTAATTCAAGGTCCGGATGAATGATTAATTAAACTAGTGACTGGGTCTCAAATTCTTGAGACTTTTTTTATCAGATGATGACCTATTTACTGCTACGCGACCGGCAAAATCAACTAATCAGCTGACCAATAAGACAGCCAATCAGTCAGTCAATCAACCAATCAACCAACCAATAAGACAGCCAATCAGTCGGTCAATCAACCAATCAGCCGATCAATAAGACAGCCAATCAGTCGGTCAATCAACCAATCAGCCGATCAATAAGTCAGCCAATCAGTCAGTCAATCAACCAATCAGCCGTTCAAAAAGACAGCCAATCAGACAACAAGCCAGCCAACAAGTCATCTAAGCAACCAGCCAAGCGGCCAACAAGCCAACCAATCGATTGTTCAGTCAAGCATCCAACCAGCCAGCCAACTAGCCAACCAGCCAGTCAAGCATCCAACCAACCAGCCAACCAACTAGCCAACCATCCATCCAACCAACCAGCCAACCATCCAACCAGCTAACCAACCATCCAACTAGCCAGCCAACCATCCAACCAACCAGCCAGCCAACCAGCCAGCCAAAAGCCAATCAGCCAGCCAAAAAGCCAACCTTCCATCCTTTAGACGGTCCAGAAATTCAGTTTTAAAATGCATCAAAGCCATTCGGATCGCCAATCTAAATCTCTAGACTTCTATAGCGCCGTTATCTTAAAAACAACGACATATCAATCGATGGTCGCTTCGAAATGAAACCGTAAGCAGTTTACTCGGTCAGTCGATCAATCTCTCGCCGGGTAGGAAATAAATCAGCGAACAAATGAGGTCACGTGCGCCTGTATCTCTAGTCGGTTGCTTAGCAATGAGTCACGCAGAAATCCCATAAATCAGTAAACGTGTATTTACTTTACCTTTTATTTGATTAGGTTCGGCTGCATTTCATTAGGTTCCGCTGAATTTAATTGGGTTCCAGTCAAAGGCGTAGCATAAGGGGTGCAGGGGGGGGGGACAGTTGTCCCCGGGCGCATGACTGAGGGGGGGGGTACGAAATGAGGGGGCAAGTTTAAAATCATGGGCAAGGTTTCCCTTCTGTTTTTCCATTAAAAATTTAGCTTGAGTTAGGACATATGGCGAATATAATGTTTTTCCTGGGGCGTAGAAGGCAGTAACTTAACCGCTGGTTCCATTGCATGGAATTAGGTTCCACTGTGGTGTAGTATCACACTACACTACACTTCGATACACTACGTAACATTATGCCGACACAGTAGACCGCACTACATCGCATGATATTAGACTACACTGCATTGCATTATACGCCGGTTGCTATTTTAGCGCAGTAATTCACATCCAGTGGCGGATCCAGGATTTCATCACGGTGGAGGGGGATTGGGGAGCGCTGAGTGCGAGCCTACGCGGGGGTCCGAGGCAGAGCCCCTGTGGGGTCCAAAGGCAAAGACCCTGATGTATGTATGCATGTATGTACATGTACGTACGTATGTATGTATGTATGTATGTATGTATGTATGTTGTATGTATGTATGTATGTATGTATGTATGTATGTTGTATGTATGTATGTATGTATGTATGTATGTATGTATGTTGTATGTATGTATGTATGTATGTTGTATGTTGTATGTATGTATGTATGTATGTATGTATGTTGTATGTATGTATGTATGTTGTATGTATGTATGTACGTATGTATGTATGTATGTATGTATGTATGTATGTTGTATGTATGTATGTATGTATGTATGTATGTATGTATGTATCTATGTATGTATGTATGTATGTATGTATGTTGTATGTATGTATGTATGTTGTATGTATGTATGTACGTATGTATGTATGTATGTATGTATGTATGTATGTATGTATGTATGTATGTATGTAAGTAAGTATGTATGTATGTATGTATGTATGTATGTAAGTATGTATGTATGTATGTATGTAAGTATGTATGTATGTATGCATGTATGTATGTATGTATGTATGTATGTATGTATGTATGTATGTATGTATGTATGTATGTATGTATGTATGTATCTATTTATCTGGCTTTTTATATAGCGCCTTTTAGGAACCTCACAAAGTCTATGCAGAAATCATCCCGTTATTTTTGAAGTGATGTGATATGAAAAACATATCACACCTATATAAACATAGTATTAACCGAGTTGTATAAATTGTTCGCGCAACGACAGAAAAGGATTCTGTGTGAAGATTATGATACTTTGCAAAATTGCAATATTAGCGACTTCTGTGCTAGTGTTTATGGACGGTATTTCTCTTAGTTAGTTTGTAATGTAACGTTTGTTTCTGTATCTGTGTTCTGTAGGTTTGTGTGCTGCCAGTTTTTTGTGGTGAAATAAAGTTCATATATAAATAGGTGCGATATATCATAGGCTAAATCACCGGAAATCTGATACAGGTGAGAGAGAAGAGACTAAGACAGGATTCGGTTATCACTTCAACACTCCAATTCAGCTGATACAACCCACCTGCATATCTTCTTTCCTTTCTATACTGGGACCTTTAAGGTTCATAGGTTAACGGCAGTTACCATAGTGATCTGCTCCAAAGACAAGACTGTAGTGTATGTGTATAAAGCTGTTGTGTGTACTGTATATTATGGATCAAGATCAGAGGAAAGCGGCTTAATTGGATCGATAACATAATTGTTTTGATTTTTGTAACTGGTATTTCTCAGATTACTCATTCACCATTATATGTTGTATCATATCACGGGTGTCTTCGTTTAGCGGAATTTTATCCCTTCGAAGCTGCCTTTTACTTCCTGTATCTGAGAAAGTATATAGGCTACGCCAAGTTTGATTGTTGTTATCGATGGCAATGACAAATGATTGATTGATTGTTTGGTTGATTGATTGCTTGCTTGCTTGATTGATTGATTGACTAACTGACTGACTGATTGACTGTCTGACCGACTGATTTAGCCACTAACTAATTAATTTTAAATGATTGATGAACCCCATATGTATGTTCGCACTAGGAATATATATTGAGACAGGCAGATATCGTCTGCAACAGTATGTCCTTTGTAAACTGAATGGAACCGCACGATTCGTCATTCGTGGTGTTCTTCATGCATTATTTCAAGGTTTTCGGTGTTACATTCAATCCCTAGATGGGTCTTCCAGCAGACGACCGGGAAACGTGGCCCTTCCGCGGATAACTAGATTCGCCCTTGTTCCCATCGCAATAGACTTAAAAGGCAGCTGAGCCACTAAGACTCAGTTAATAAGTCAGTTCGTTCAATCTGCGTGCATCCTTTTCTCTTATGTCAAGACCAATCATCATTATCCTCAGCAGCTTTATTCTGTCAGATGCCGCTTCTTCATCGCCCTTCCTTCCTTCCTTCCTTCCTTCCTTCCTTCCTTCCTTCCTTCCTTCCTTCCTTCCTTCCTTCCTTCCTTCCTTCCATCCATCCATCCTTCCTTCCTTCCTTCCATCCATCCATCCTTCCTTCCTTCCTTCCTTCCTTCCTTCCTTCCTTCCTTCCTTCCTTCCTTCCTTCCTTCCATCCATCCTTCCATCCATCCATCCATCCATCCGTCCGTCCATCCATCCATCCATCCATCATCCTCTTTCCTCTTCTCTGTCTGTGTGTATGTGTGTCCGTGTGTCTGTGTTTCTGTGTGTCTGTGTCTGTGTGTTTGACTGTCTGTCTGTCACGAAACGACGCTTGTTGGTTGGCAGATCTGCTTATCAGTCAGTCTCACTGTCTCTATCTCTGCCTGCCTATCTGTCTCTGTCTCTGTCTCTGTCTGTCTCTGCCTCTGTCTCTGTTTCCCTATCTCTATCTCTCCCTCCGTCTGCCTCTGGCGATCGCGAGCTCCACTCTAGCGCTCACATAAGAGGCATCTCCCGTAACTCGATCCTCTTAAACACCGAATATCAGACATTCTAGGAAGGCTTTTCCTGCCTCCCCTGCTCACTCTCCGTCCCTCTCCACCCCCTAGAGATCCCCCCCGACAGCTCCATTCGATCGCGAATTACAGTTCCTCTCAATCGACTCCTACCTGCATCCGATCGGCCGAGGTATGCAACAGTTTATTTGCGCTGAGTTCTGCGTTTCTCTAAAAGCATCTCAAGCGGCAGCGGCTGATGTCGATTCCTCGTCTCCTGGTATTGGAAACGACGCCACAGAAATCATAGATACTCTCTGTCTCTCCGTCTGTGTCTCTGTCTCTCTCTGTCTCTCTCTGTCTCTCTCTTCTCCCTCTCTCTTTCTCTTTGTCTCTTTCTGTCTCTCCCCTTCTCTCTCTTTCTCTTTCTTTCTTTCTTTCTTTCCCTTTCTCTCTCTCCCGCTCTCTGTCTCTCTCCCTGTCTGTCTGTCTGTCTCTCTCTGGCGACACACACACATACACACACACACACACAAACACACACACATATATGAATATATATGCAATATATGCACGCGTACTTCGTGTATACTCTACACACATGCTTTTATATTAATATTCTCCTTAGAATCTCTCTCTCTCTCTCTCTATATATATATATATACTCTACTGATATATATATATATATATATATATATATATATATATATATTCCATACTGCGTGTATGTTATGATATCGTAAACTCGAGATTTCTACAGCCCCCAAAGAAAGCTAAGTCGCGGAACCAGCTTATTCACAGGCAAAAACAAAACCAATAAGCGAGAAGGGTTCTTTTCCATGTCATGATCCAAGAGGCAGGCAGGCAGGCAGGCAGGCAGGCAGGCAGGCAGGCAGGCAGGCAGGCAGGCAGGCAGGCAGGCAGGCAGGCAGGCAGGCAGGCAGGCAGGCAGGCAGGCAGGCAGGCAGGCAGGCAGGCAGGCAGGCAGGCGGTCAGAACGGCTAATGCGCCATCGGTGGTGTTTGGAATTGGATAGAGATATTGAGTATGTATTCCATATATATTTAATTCGTGTTCTTAAATGAATGGTTCGTATTTAAATGGCCTGCTTTGAAGCCATAATTAGTGCATTAAAATTCTTTAATAAAGTAAAATTATTTAACAGTTCTGGCCATCGTGCGTCGGGCGAAATGGTCTTCGTGAGAACTATTTTGCACAATATTTTGGCTATATGTTGGTGAATATATCTTTTAGCCGTCTTTTGGCCATTATTGGACCATCTTTGGACCATCTTTGAGCCATCTTTGAGCCATCTTTGAGCCATCTTTGAGCCATCTTTGGACTATCTTTGGAACGTCATTGGGCAGTCTTTGGGTAACCTTTGGACCATCTTTGGGCAATCTTTGGGCAATATTTGGACCGGACCATCTTTGGGCAATATTTGGACCGGACCATCTTTGGGAAACCTTTGGGCCATCTTGGGCCATCTTGGACCATCTTTGGGCAATCTTTGTGTAATCTTTAGGCCATCTTGGGCCATCTTGGGCCATCTTGGACCATCTTTGGGCAATCTTTGTGTAATCATTAGGCCATAGTTTGTCCGGCGAGAACTATAGTCAATCTTGAAACTGAAGATAATGGTATTATTAATACGCAGGCTTTCAGCCATACAAATTGTTTGAAAAAGCTAAAAAAGCACTCACAACTTCGCTAACAAAACGCGAATGTAACTTTATCCCCTTTCCCATACGCCTATTACCTCTAATTCACATCAAACTCTTATTGCACCTTCTTCAAAGTAGCACCTCTATTGAACGCCGCACCTGCTCTTTGAAGTCTCGCGCATTTATAAGCTGATAATTAGATGAAAATATATTTTGCGCATCTATCCATACAAATCCTTTTATTCTCTATACAGGGACTTAATTATGAGATATATTTATATAATTGTTGACGATAAACACATTCAAAGAGAACTTAATGGTGATAAAAACGCGTTGAAAGGCATACATTATATTATACAGACATTGATATACATATACATAGTTTCATATTAGTGGACTAAATGTAAACATAGGCTATATATATATATATATATATATATATATATATATATATATATATATATATATATATATATATATATATATGTATATATAACAGAACAGACATGAAATACATCATGCATGTATATGTGATATACATATGTAACATATATTTATTATTATATATGTATTTATTAATCGCCACTATTATAATGACTGATGCTCTGAGCAATTTTGAATGAAGGACTGGCTCAAGGTCTCTACACAATAACCGCCTCGGAGGAGATTCGAACCCGTACTCTCGAACACATAACGCTTACTCTCGAACCCGTATACTCTCAAGCCCATACTCTCAAACCCGTGCTGTCAAATCCATAGAGCCTACTCTCGAAACCGTACTCTCAGCGTTACCAGCCGAGCGCTCTATCTAATCGATTACCGTACTTTACTATATATATATAATATATATATATAATATATATATATTATATATATATAATAATATATATATAATATATATATATAATATATATATAAGAAGAACAGCTGCCTCTTCAGCTAGTCTTGAGAGGCATTCATTCGGTGTGAAACGTCAACGACTTCATTTTACTTAGCCTCAGCATATGTGACGGCTGTAACCAATCTTCTCCCATGCATCGCCGCTTGAGCAAGTGAAGCAGGCATTTCTTAACATCTTCTGCCCTGACGGGAATTTGAACCCCAACCTCTGGGTCGACCGTGTTGCATGCGGACTATAGCGGACTCCTTACATATCGAAGATTTGAAATTTACCATGCCAAATGGTGCATGTGTAGTATCGAAGATATCAAATATATCAAGTATATGTGTATGTGTAGGCCTAATACATAGATATAGTATATATATATATATATGCATTTATCTAGATATGCGTGTATGTATGTAGGCCTACCTCATTACTCCGTAATAGAGTGGTCCTCTCCCTCCCCTTACCTATCATCCAATTCCAAATACCACCCACCGCAGCTGCCTGCCTGCCTGCCTGCCTGCCTGCCTGCCCGCCCGCCCGCCCGCCCCCGCCCGCCCGCCCGCCCGCCCGCCCGCCCGCCCGCCTACCTGCCTGCCTGCCTGCCTGCCTGCCTGCCCGCCCGCCCGCCCGCCCGCCCGCCTACCTGCCTGCCAGCCTGACTCTTGGATCTTGACCTGGAATCGAACCCTTCCTGCCTATCGATATTCTTTTGACTGAGCGCCTGTGAATAAGCAGGTTCCCGCGACTTAGCTTTCGTTGGGCGCTGTAGAAATCTCGAACTTACGATTACGATTACGATTAGGAATTTAGTATGAAATTTCATCGTTACAAGCGCTTTTTACTGCGCCCGAAGGCAGAGGATAACGAATATTGTAACAACATTACAGAAACGAAGTGAGCTACCAACACACATCGACTCCTCTAAACCAAAGTTAAGAGCATAAGCCGCGAAAGTATTGTCAATAAAATTTGAGTTACATTTGCAGAGAACGCCGAGTTCAGAATCACAGGCAGAACGCTCCCCGAAATAACACCATAAACCACATCTCTAAGCTATCGTAACTACATCGTCACCGCTGAACCGGGTGCTGATGCGGACAGACGTCAGATGAAAGCGAGGCTGCGGAGGCTGAGCCAGATAGGTTTCCGTAAACTCGTGGGTCTCAGATTAAAAGCGCCGGTGTGTTTTGTATACGCAGAAGAAATACGAGTATAAGCAGCTACTCGGATGAAACTGAATACGACGTGTAGACACCGGTTAGAAGGCGAATCTTTTGGAGCCCTTTAAAACGAGCATTCCGCTGGGCAAGTCGCTCGGTGCATTGGTCAGAGGATGTCTCCTCCCCTCTCCTCTCCTCTCCTCTCCTCTCCACTCCTATTCTCTCCTCTCCTCTCCTCTCCTGTCCTGTCCTGTCCTGTCCTGTCCTGTCCTGTCCTGTCCTGTCCTGTCCTGTCCTGTCCTGTCCTCTCCTCTCCTCTCCTCTCCTCTCCTCTCCTCTCCTCTCCTCTCCTCTCCTCTCCTCTCCTCTCCTCTCCTCTCCTCTCCTCTCCTCTCCTCTCCTCTCCTCTTCTCTCCTCTTCTCTCCTCTCCTCTTCTATCCTATCCTATCCTATCTTATCCTCTCCTCTCCTCTCCTCTCCTATCCTATCCTATCCTATCCTATCCTATCCTATCCTATCCTATCCTATCCTATCCTATCCTGTCCTGTCCTATCCTATCCTATCCTATCCTATCCTCTCCTCTCCTCTCCTCTCCTATCCTATCCTATCCTACCCTATCCTCTCCTATCCTCTCCTATCCTATCGTATCCTCTCCTATCCTCAATACATTGTTTGGACTCATGAAGGCCGATAGTTGATAGACTAGTAACGCATTAAGTTGTGAATACCATGCATATATAAGTCTAACTTCGCCACTGCCTTTATTCGGGTAGTGCCAGGCCAAGCCTGACAAAGAAGGAGAGCCTCGATTACGGAGGCTGTAGGAGAAGGAAGGATTGCTAACACTTTTAATGCGTGCAAGGCAAACCCTTGTGAAGAAGTGGCATTCCTGTCTTCCATAGTGGAACTCGGGGAAGGCGCTCGTTTCCCGCTCTGCGGCTCTTGAGCCGGCAATGGACAAATCCCTTGGTACTGCATGGACGTGGGGCCAGTGCATCGCAGAACTTGCCGCTTACTTCACGGCTTAAGCCGGTACCAAATTAGGCCCATACTGTTTTATGACAGAGATACGCGTTCGTGAACAGTTTGTTCAGGTTCCTTACAGAGTCCACTCAGCAGGGTCGAATCCACAATCGTTGTATTACAGACCAAGCGCGCTACCGATTTGAGCACCGTTTAGCAAAGTGTACGGCCCCAGAGGCTGTCTGATAAGTACATGATTTTCTCTTATCTTCACATCCAAGATTTGCCATCGATAACACATCAATAAGACAACTGGATGAAACTAAGATGTGTGTGTATGTGTGTGTGTTTGTGTGTATGGAGGGGGTATATCAGGGTAATCATACACAGCCTGCTTAAATGGCACTGGAATTAACAGCACTGGCAAAAAACTCGGTAGAAAGATTAGGAATAACATTCCAAGTAAATTAAGAATACGTGTCTTGGACTAAATAGTACAGCAATTTGGCTACGAGATGGACTCAAGTGATCAGCTGACACAGGTGACACAGTTCAAACAGGTGTACAGTGAAACCAAAAGTATAACATTGATAGAGATTTCGTGCAGGCATACAGGTATTGTACAGGTATACAGGTGATACAGGTGACACAGTTCAAACAGGTGTACAGCCGAGGCATATGTATAATAAAGGTAAAGTTCTATGCAGGTGTACAGGTATTATACAGGTAATAGTATATTACAGGTAGACGTAATATAAGTAGAGTTAACGATATAGCCTACAGCAAGAATTTAGTGGAGCTGGACTAAGGATGAAATCTCTGCTCTGCTCTGCTCTGCTCTGCTCTGCTCTGCTCTGCTCTGCTCTGCTCTGCTCTGCTCTCCTCTCCTCTCCTATCCTATCCTATCCTATCCTATCCTATCCTCAATACATTGTTTGGACTCAGGAAGGCTGATAGTTGATAGACTAGTAACGCATTAAGTTGTAACAATATGCGCATATAAGTCCAACTCCGCCACTGCCTTTAGTAGGGTAGTGCCAGTCCCAAGCCTGGATAAAGGAGGAGGGCGACATCAACGGCCTTTGATGCCACAAGATGTCGTTAAACATTGGAAACTACGTCTTGTTTATCTATAGTGTTCATCCATAGAAGGCAAAATCTTTCTATATTTAGAAGCCGGAATAATCTGTGGCATTTATGCCGAATTTTTCTCCGATGTTTACTTGCATCGAAGGGGAGGTGGTTAGGGCGGCCATATCCATCAGCCGACCTGTCATCAGTTCTCAGCTTCGTTTACCTCATCCTCTGCCATCTGATCAGGGTCCCTTAGACGCAAAAACAGCCATGAACACGTGAGAGGCAAGAGGTTAATCCACAAACTGGCATTCTCTTTCGTCGCCCTTGTTATTCCGCCCGTTACCTTCTATAGACGATTATGCAGGCAGTGTCTGATAGCATCACACACTTGTGTGGCCTTTATTATTATTATTATTATTATTATTATTATTATTATTATTATTATTATAAATGTCATTATAAATGTTATTGCTGTTGTCGTTGTTGTTGTTGTTATCATTAAGCCCGACATCAAACTCAAACTTGAATCAGAGGCAAAACATGGATCAGAGGCAAAACTTAAATCAGAGGCAAAACTGGACTCAGAAGCAAAACTTGACTCAGAGCAAAACTTGAATCAGAAGCAAAACTTGACTCAGAAGCAAAACTTGTCAACGTTTAACCACGATTTATTCATCAATTCAAAACATTCTGCAGCGCTAAGATATTCTGACAATCTGCCAAAACCATCTTTCAACTCTATTCATAAATCGAGGTCCAAATCATGGGTACAAACACCCACTCTATGAAAAGACAAATTTAGGCTTCCAGGGTTTATGGGCTTAAGGCTTTTTAGGTTTTTCGGCTTTATTACTTTACCAGACAATGTAAACAGAACTACATCTGTGCACGAAATACTTTACTCTTATTATTAATTAAAATTACTTTACTCTGAGTTAATTGCCACCGAGCTTCTCCTTAGACATCCCATTTGCCGCGATATTAATTCATTATATTTTTCAGCTAAACAATATCAACAATCCGATTTTCTGTTTTAATTTCTATGGTTGATTACCAAACCTAAAAACCTAGTTTGAGACTTTCCTGGGTTTTCAGGTTTTACAGAAAACCTAAAAATCCGAAACCTACAAAAAACCTACTAGTTGCATCTTTGATCTGAATACTTAGCGGGGTTTTTCACGGTTCAGCAAAACCCCGGGATTTCGGAACTTGTTTTCGAACGCGGCCTGGCCACACTATTTTTAACTTTTAACAGGCATTACCGTTAATTGCGCCTGTTAAGTTACATGTAAAGAAAGACGCATTTGCGCTGAAGTATATGTTTTCTGCATTGTACCACTTTGCATAAATCTTTTAACGCGTAGATTTATCTTTGAAAATTAATAATTGAATGAATGAATAACTGATCAAATGAACAAATGAATGCGCGTGCGACGCATGCGTTACGAAAACTGGATATAGTCATAAAACTTGCTGGAGGATTTGTTTGTGTAAAGATCGTTTTCGTGCAGACCTGTAACATCTCATATATTTACATATGATAAAAATTAATATTATAAACAGTGCAACGTTTATATAAACACTAATAAACACCAAGTACTATTTGTATGGCAAGTCCAATGAAACTCCTAGAAAAACACCACATTTAATGCGTCTGCTACGTCTATAATAAACACCGCATTTTGAGTTCGACAGATACGATTAAATGTGTCATAAGAAATAGACGCATACAATAAATCTCTGATGGATATACACACCGGAATTACTGCCCGAAGCTACGTACATGTACACTGTAGCAATCCATGTAGCAACAGCGACACCATTTGTCAAGTAATAAAGCTTGGTTATTCTGGACTTGTAAGTAAAGTAGATGAAGTAAGTAATTAAGTAACAAACTAAGTAAGTAAGCAAGCAACCAAGCAGGCAAGTAAGTAAGTAAGGAAGGTAGGTAGATAAGTAATAATCTAAGTATGTAAGTAAGTAACAAACTAAGTATGTAAGTAAGTAGGTAGGTAAGTTAGTAACTAACTAACTTACAAAGTAACTGAGTATGTAAGTAAGTATGTAAATAAGTAAGAAAGTGACACACCAGATGTCCATCAGCTTGAGGTGGTATTTATAATCACTTGTCTGCTGGTAAAACAGTCATTGTGGCTTTTAGCCAGACACTATTCGGGTACTTGTGGTATTTATGCAAAAGTATCTGGCAGTAAGCTTCTGGAACTAGACACTGTCAGTCCACAATTGTCACACCCACTAGACAGGAATTAATTGTATACTTGAACACATTGACACTTGATAAGATTGCTTTTGATAAATCACACTATAAAGGCTACTTACATACTGTCAGTAACTATATAGTGTCAGCATATAGAGGTAACTGTGTAAAGGATGCTCACATACTGTACATACTGCCAGTAATTATATACTGTCAATAAAGAGCAGTTGCCTGTGTAAAGGCTACTTACATACTGTCAGTAACTATATACTGTCAGTAGATAGAGGTTACTGTGTAAAGGCTACTTACATACTGTCAGTAACTATATACTGTCAGTAGATAGAGGTTACTGTGTAAAGGTTACTTACATACTGTCAGTAACTATATACTGTCAGTAGATAGAGGTTACTGTGTAAAGGCTACTTACATACTGCCAGTGACTATATACTGTCAGTAGATAGAGGTTACTGTGTAAAGGCTACTTACATACTGTCAGTAACTATATACTGTCAGTAGATAGAGGTTACTGTGTAAAGGTTACTTACATACTGTCAGTAACTATATACTGTCAGTAGATAGAGGTTACTGTGTAAAGGCTACTTACATACTTACTAGAGCGAACTTCAGTCGCCCACTTAACTTTCGCGTAGGCTCTTTCTCCAGCAAATACCTCTCACAGTCGGATACGGGAAACGTGATCCGGATGGTATAATCCGGTGCCGGGACAGGTTCCGATAACGGACGAGGCATTCCCGGTTTCCTGCCGATTCGGAACTTCGACTCAGTCGAGGATGCCTCTCCTGTCGGCCGTGCAGGTCCAAGAATTGCCCACTTCAGCAAGAGCAGGAGCAACAGCGACCAGGTGAACAGCTTCAGCATCTTCACGGCTACTACATCTTCATCTTCATCCTCCTTATCACTGGCAGGAAATATCAGTTACTCAAAACGCACACAAGCAAACATATATATACACATACATACATACATGCATACATGAATGCATGCATGCATGCATACATACATGCAGCGCTTTTGAGAGGTTCTTAAAATGCGCAATATAAAAGACTAGATACATAAATACATACATACATATATGCATACATTCGTGTGTACATGCATATATATACATATATACATGCATGCCTGCATGCATACATACATACATACATACATACAGCGCTTTTGAGAGGTTCTTAAAATGCGCTATATAAAAGACTAAATACATACATACATACATGCATACATGCATGCATAACGATATGTATATCATGCATGAAAACAAGTATATATTGTGTATATATTTTAACCATTAGTATTCATATTGGCGTATATACATATATATATATCGTGCACTATATGGCTGTACAAAATATTTTAATATATACCTTATATTTTACTCACTCACTCACCCACTCACTCACTCTTGATATATATATAACACTAATCCTTTAATATATTTTATATATCAATATATCATGTATATTATAATAGATAAATTATATATAAACATGCGTATCATATATATCATATATGCGTATGTATTTTCATTGGTAATTATGCCTATATATATATATATATATATATATATATATATTTGTGTGTACGCATGCGTGCATGACGGTAAATCACGCATTAAAACTTTGCCATAAGTCGTTTGAAACACATCATTAGTTATAATGCGCATATCCTGTTACGAAACACAGGCGTTAAGACACATACTATCCTCATCATCGGCTGCATACCTCTGTGTACTTAGGTGTTTGTGTGTGGGGGGGGGGCAGCCGGGTGGGGGAGTTGAGTATTTGTGGTTTGTGCATGACTGGGGAGGGGGTCTTGTTGTTGGATGGTTGTTAATGTCGTGTTTTCAATTCAGCTGAAATGTCCTTCATCAATTGAGCGATGCCAGTATACCTTGCTCTGCATTACCTTATATCACCTTGCCTAACCTAATCTTGCTTAACCTGATATGTATTGCCTTACCTTACCTTTACATTACCGTTCCTGACTTTATCAATACCTTACCTTTGCATAACCTTACCTGGCTTTATCAACACCTTACCTTTACATTACCTTACCTGACTTTATCAACACCTTTCCTTTACATTACCTTACCTGACTTTATCAATACCTTTCCTTACAATGCAATATTTGACTTTATCAATACATTAACTTTACATTACATTACTGGACTTTATCAAAACCTTATCTTTACATTACCGTACCTGACTTTATCAATACCTTACAAACCAGGCAAGTTGACGGTTAGCCCGATCTACTGACAACTTTGAAAGATCGACGACACCTTACCTTGCATCACCTTCCCTTACTAACCTTATCTTTTTTACTGCACCTTACCTAACCGTATCTGAGGCCATTAACGTCGGTCCTATCTTACTGTTTTGCATCCGTATTCTGCTTCATCTTATCATCAAAATAGGCCGGTTTAAAAAGGTTTAAACTTAGCAGTGCCGATCCGCAGGGCCGTCTCATCCATTAGGCACAGTAAGCACTGTGCCTAGGACCTACGAACTTCATAGGGGCCTAGAAAGTCAAAAATGAGATATTGAAAAAATACATTTTTTGATAGACCCAAAAATAGAAAAAGGAAATACAAATTTAATAACCTTAAAGTTTGTACTGAAACAGTTTAAGTTAAGCTGTGCTACATTGCGTTAACTTTGCGGCTCTTTGCATTAGCAAAATCACATATGATGTCCTCAAATGTCATTTCCCGCATTAAGTCGTTTTCATTGTGTTTAGCTCCAAGGCAGAGTTGGCAGCTGGGGCCTACGAATGCGAGAGTGCCTAGGGCCTACGACGACCTTAAAACGGCCCTGCCGATCCCGTAAATAATGTTCGGAGATCAGAACATGTTTCCTTTGTATTTCATTTGGCCAGACGACGATTACTGTCGGAATTTCGTAAACACTTGGTTGGTCGGACGAATGATTCTACGCCGCGGTTATTTCTGGCGCTTCAGAAGTCGCGTCATATGATCGATTTATGTAGCGCATTTTTCTACGGCCGCCCTGTTTGTTTGGTTTCGTACTTCACGCGGCTGTCATTTCTCTGTCTTGTTCTGTTGTGAGGTCTGAAGAACCCCGGCTTCGATACCGAGGCGAACACTCAACTCAAACATCAGTGGAACGAAATTAGACGCAACCATCTCCTCTCATCCTCGCCGCTCCTCCCACTTTCCATAGCTCCTATCTTCCCTCTCCGCCGCCACCGCTTTCCCTCCTCAGCAGCCGACGCTAACTGGCAGCCAGGTGATGGGTTTTTGGCTCCATTTCGTTTGTTTTCAGAGGTCCATTTGGCTGGGGTCTGCTGCTGATAGGCGCGCTGCCCGGAGACTAGTAAATTGGGCAACGCAGCGTACCTGAGGAGTGAAAGAAAGAGGAACAGAAAAGCAAAGGAGGAATAGGAATAAGAGGAGGAAAGGCGCATAAAGAGGACGCGGAAAGAGGGGTAGTGACAAGGAGGAAGAGAAGTAGGAGGAAGGGGAATAGGAAGAAGAGGAGAAAGCGCATAGAGAGGACGCAGAAAGAGGAGTAGTGACAAAGAGGAAGAGAAATGAGAGGAAGAGGAAGAAGAGGAGGAAAGGAGCATAAAGAGGACGCGGAAAGAGGAATACTAACGAGGAGGAAGAGAAATATGTGGAGGAGGAAGAAGAAGACGAGAAGAAAGCGCATAGAGAGGGCGCAGGTAGAGGAGTAGTGACGAGAAGAGAGATAAATAGGAGAAGGAGGAATAAGATGAAGAGGAGGCGAAGGTAGAGGAGGAAGAGGGGTGAAGGAGAAGGAGGGGAAATAGGAATAGGGGGAAGAGGAGGAGGTGAGAGAGGACTGGGAGGAAGAGAACGTGGAAGATGATTGGTCGAAAGAAATACATCAGCAGAAGTTGGGGGAAGGAAAAAAGTTGAGGTTGAGGATGTAAAATGGATGAAATAGAAGGAGGAGCGAAGAGGAAAGAGGAGAACAGGAGCCGGAAACCGACGAAGCGTTAAAAACTGAGATGGGAGAAGCGATGCTCGCAGTGGCAGAAACGTCTTCGTCAGCTTCAGCAGCCGACGCATCAGAAAGAGATTTGACTTTGTAGAAGAGGGACTTTGTGAGAAGACGACCATAGGAATTCTTCCATTCATCCGATTCGTTTGTCCTCTGTCTACGACGGACTCAGTTGTTCCAAGGTGCGTCGCTTTTCGTTGCTCGTTTCAGATCAAACCAATAATAATGATAATAATAATAAAGTCTGGTGTTGATTCGATGCTAGAGTCTGATAATAATAATAATAATAATAATAATAATAATAATAATAATAATAATAATAATAATCAACAGCAGCAGCAGCAACAACAACAACAATAATTTCTTTTCAATCTCTGGAGAATTTTTTAATTCCTGAGGGATCATATAAGCCACTGGTAAAAGAATTGTAGTAACACTTTTGACTCACATATAGCATATGATTTTCTTGGTTGATTTATTAATAAAGTTAATGAAAACAATTTTTATAGATTTGATGATGACGACGACGACGACGACGACGACAATGATGATGATGATGATGATGATGATGATGATGATGATGATGATGATGATGATGATGATGATGATGATGATGATGATAATTATAATAAAATATGGAGTTTACGTCCAACAAAAATCTCTTTGACCCTCTTAAAACAACAAGCTCAAATTTATCACCGAATTCCAGGCTCTACAGAACACCTTTAAAACACATTCATATACCGCTACATATTCACAAATGCGTTTAATCGTAGAGCTGAGATTTATGCCTATGTAACATCAATTACAGTGAAACTACACAAAATTCTTTCCAATCAACGTCAATTGATGCCATAAGATGTGGCTAAAAATTATTATTTTTAAATTGAGCTCTACGGCCAACGGCCATGATAGTCACAAGATGTCGTTAAACGCTGGATAAAGATAAAACTTTTCTTAGACACCTTTAAAACGACCGAGGCCATATTTCATTAATCTTAAAATCCGTTTAATCGACACAGCAACTCCCCACTGCCTTGTTTGGGGGTAGTACCAGTCCCAAGCCTGGATAAAGGAGGAGGTCGGCGTCAACGGCCTTTGATGCCATAAGCTGTCATTAAACTGAGGAACTACTACTAATCGCCGGGTCTAATGTCGATTTCGTGACGGAAATAAGGCCAAGGTCAAAAGCTCTGGCAGCCACAAGGTGTCGTTAAGCACAGCATGCAAATGAGCTGTGTCTTATTATTATAATGTCTCGTCAAAATGGGGCGTCACAGAAATCCCGTCAAATACGAGGTTCCCGTGATATACATAAACAACGATTACTTTCAATCATTGAGCTCATTCGTATAATTGTTTGAACGTAAGTAAGTAAGTAAGTAAGTAAGTAAGTAAATAAGTAAGTAAGTAAGCAAGGTCTGTCTGTCTGTCTGTATTTGTCAGACGTTCATACATCTGTCCTTCATTCCGTCTGAAGTGGTTGGAATTTTCATTCTGTTGTTTTACAGGAAAATTCAAGTTCTGGTCAAAAAGTTAGAAAAGAGGTGCCACCAATCTCAGTTCTACAATAAACTGAACTATATCTTCAATACATTTGTTATACGATATCCAAGTACGAATTAACAAACAGAGCAGTTTTTTTCTGCAAGCGAACGATGTTTTTGGAGACCTGATTCCTGTGGCTAATAAGAGTTTGATATCGGAAAGGATGCTTTCAACTGTTGGCATATTTTACCCCTCATAAATACGGGGCATCGAAGTTGTAGACCATAAACGAATTCGCTAAAATAGATTTGAAAATTTTAACTCCAACCCATACACTGAATTTCTTAAAACGATGTGAGAGTGGAACGCTTATTAAACTGAGCAGAGCCCGTTGCTTTAAAATATCGTGTACAAATTATACATCTGGGGGTTGACACAGAGCAAAATCAATTAATTAAATTAATTAATTAACATTAACTAATCGACCCTGAGAAATTAACAGAAGATGGGTCTGTTTGGACTTCTCCTGTGGCTCAGTGTTTGGAGTGCAGCTAAAAGTGCGCCTGCAATTAAGCACGACTTCGACACTTGTTATGTCTCTCACTCCGGCTGCAAATACAAGGTGATCCTGAAAGCCGTCGGTGGCGATTGCGTGGGCGGAATGGCGGGCGATGACCCCTCACCAGGGGGCGTCAGTTATAACAGTCTGCGCGGCGGTTTGGTGGACCCTCTGGAAGGGCTTGGCGAGCTGAACTTCGTCGCTTCGATGCGCAAGATCGAGAACCTCGAGCAGACCCTCGTCCGGATGATGGACGGGCTGTCCCAGCGTTCACTGCGCCACATCCGCCAGATCAAGACGGACCTGCGTCACGTGAGCGAAACGATGAACCAGCTGAAGACGAAGAGCAACAGCATCACTTCCGGCGGGCTGGGCGCCGCTTCCGGTGGTGGGGTCAGTAAGAAGGCCGGGACAGGGGCGCTCGTCTGTCCGGCGGAGTTCATCGGCGGAGGAACGTGGCCGTCGTGCTACCGGTTCTCGCTGTTCAACGCATCCTGGCACGAGGCACGGGAGTACTGCCTGGCCTTCGGAGCCAACCTCGTGTCCCTCGACTCGGTCAAGGAGGCCTACATCATCGACTACCTTCTCAAGAGCACACCCGGTTAGTCTGTAACGAGTCTCTCGACATAGCAGGTAAGGTAAGGTAAGGTAAGGTAATACAAAGGTAAGGTAATACAAAAGTAAGGTAAGGTAAAGTCGGGTTGGGTAACGGAAGGTAAGATAAGGTACTGTAAGATAAAGTTAGGTAGGTATACAGAAGGCAAGTTAAGGTGAGTTGAGGTTAAATAAGGCAAAGCAAGGTAAGAATAGATAAGGCAAGGTAAGAAAAATTGAATAAAGTAAGGTAAGGTAAGGTAAGTTTGTCATTCGAATCTCAAAATGGATGTCCTCTAATTTCCTTTGCCTCAACCCTGCCGAAACTGAATTCATTGTTCTAGGTCCGCCAGATCAGGTTAAGAAAATCCCCGATTCTTCTATCCGCCTATCAACCGATTCCTCCACCCTCACTTTCACCTCTAATTTGCCTGTACGGGGTCTTAGCATCACCTTTGACCCACTCCTCTCGTTCTCAAATCACATCTCAAACCTCTCGCGCATCTGTTTCATTCATATTCTTGGCCTTCGCCATATTCAATCTATGCTGGATTTTGAAACTGTCTCTACCATCGCTTCCTCTATGGTCCACTCCAAGCTTGACAACTATTATTCCCCCTTTCCTTAACCTTGAATCCATTCAAATTAATTCACTAACCAGAGCTGTTACCAGAACACCTAAGAATCACCATATCACTCCTATCCTGAAATCCCGCTACTGGCTGAAAATCCCCAAATGCATTCATTTCAAAGTTCTTTCTCTAACCTGTAGCTCTCTGCAAAACTCCCAACGTACTTATCTTCACAAACTCTTTACCATCCAACCATCCGGCTCTACCCGTTCACGCTCTTACCTCACGCTTGCCCGTCTCCAGTAATACTTTATAAATCTTAAATTACAATTACAGTTACAATTACTCATCTTACTCATCATACACTACACTGCATCTCGATTCTGGAACGATCTCACTCTTGAATTTCGCAAATTCTCTGCTCCTTTATCCCTTCCGTCGTTCACCCATCATCTGTCTCACCTCCGTCTATGTATTACTCCTCAGGTATTCCATTCAAAACTTGAGTCTCACCTTTTCAAGAAATCTTACCGTCAAATCCGCCGCCTTCCCATTTATCTCTAGCTAAACACAATCCACCGTAACAGCTCCTCAATCCCCTCCTTTCTCTCTGGTCTTCTGGGAACCAGACTTTGTTCTTCCCACGGAATCTTTTGACAACCCCTCTGACTTGACGCAGCGCTGGTGAATAAGCTGGTGCCCTGAGGTTGGTTTTCGACTAGCGCTTTAAACGTTTTCGAGATAATTATTGCAAGTGCAGGGCCAATAGGACCAATCTTACAAGAAGCTTCTTTTGATATTTAAGCAAGTTTCACATTTACACCTTTTTAGAACGAAAGGTTTTCGTTTCTTATCAATTTATTTGCACAAAATTCATTGAGTCCAATTGATGCTTCTTAATCAACGCATTGATTCTATTTGCTATCGATTTTGTTTTGTCTGAGCGCCTGTGAATGAGTTGGTACCCGGACTTAGCTTTCGTTGGGTGCTGTAGAAATCTCGCGATTACGATTACGATTACGATTCTACCTTCTCGCGTGCTGGCAGCCATTATAAAATCTCATTAAGCACTAGATTATGCAATACTATCTTAGACACCTTTAACAGGCTTTTCAACGAAACTATACAATGACCAGCTCCGCCCAATAAAAGGCAAAACTGCGCCACTGCCTTGTTTGGGGGCGGTGCCAGTCCCAAGTCTGGATAAAGGAGGAGGGCGACGGCAACGGCCTTTGATGCCATAAGCTGTCGTTAAACTGAGGAACTACTACTAATAAAGGGCAATAAAAGCGTTATTACCACCAAAATACCGTCGTTAAACAATGGAAACTACAGCTACTACTATCAGATAAAATTTCTGTGGATAACTTTCCTTGCAAAATAGGGTCAGTTTGACGTCAACCGCCCTGGCAGCCCCCTCCTTTATCTAGGCTTGGGACTGACATCACCCAAATACGGCAGCGGCGGAATTACACAAGTTATGTTTGGGATTTGAACCCAATGTTCCCGCTTAAAACAAGAACGATAGAGCGGCTAAACTAATCAAAGTTTGTAAACATAGACCCAAGGGCAGTTGAAGATTAAATAGCTTTTGATTGATGCGTTATAAGGGTGTCTAAAGAGACGCTTGCATTTTCCAGTGTTAAGCAATATCTTACGACAGCCAGGGCCATTGACGTCGACCTTGGTTTACCGCACAGAAAAAACGCCCCTTAACATTAAATAACATTAGCAATATCTAGTGTTTAACGGCATCTTATGAAAACAAGCAAGCCGGCGTCAACTATTGCAGCAACGAAGATGGCAGCAATAAAATGTCGAATAAACGCTGTTTAACGCGTCTCTCTTTAGACTTTTAAAACGGATTGATCCCTTCATTCTTGAAGGACGTTTTTCGATGTGTTTATTTACTGATGTCAACTTATTATACTGTGAAGGGAACTATGAGAAAGTCTCTATTAGACCTAACAGTGAAAGCTGTTTTAAAAATTTCGTGACGACGTCAACGGTATTTGATGCCACAAAATGCCATTTAACTGTGGAAACAACAATCTCTAAACCGCCGCAATTCCAAGGCATTTGGGTGAAGTCGACGTCAATAGCTCACGCAGCCACAAAGATCTTATTTAAAACTGGATGATGCAGTACTACCTTTGAACACCCTTCAAACATCGTCTTCAGTCATTTTTCAAACGCAGGAAAGTAAAGCAGCATCGGAATATTGATATTTAACTCGGCAACTAGAGAACTAGCTGAAAAATTAATTGCTTAACACGGCATACGGACCTGATGCTGTTCTTATAAGTGCTTTTGCAAACTTGTTTTAATGTCAGATATTTCCTAAAGAGTTGCATCAAATGCATCGGATGCCCTTTGAAAATATCTCCATCTCTAAATCAGTTAGACTCATTCGTTCAGTAGACTATATAGCGCCTCTTGAGGTTGTCCACTCTTAAGCTCTCCCAGTGCCGCCTCGACGAAAGAGAACAGATTTCTAGTGTTGATAGAGGGTGCTTGGAGAAGGACCTAGTCAGAAGACGCAGTTCAAGATGAAATCCGTTCCAAGCTTAATAATTTAAGTTTTTCTACTTCAATACATGCGACGTATGTGCGCGTATTGCTGGTAATTGGCAATTTGCACCGGGTACAAAAAGAATGACGAACGCGTTGAAATTTCGATCCGTCAAGGACAGTCATATTACGGAAGGTCTTTTTGCATTAAGAGAGGTATGCAAACGGGAATGATACCTGCTGTGAGAGGCGCTTGGTTTGATAATGAATTTACAATTGGGAAAATCGAAATAAGTATGAATCGATGCATGAAAGCATACATGAGACGCGCAGTTTCATAATAAATGACAGAAAAAGAAAGAGTAAAAAGATACAAATCGAAGCATGAAAGCGTGTAGAAATATCAGACTATTATTAATGTTATTAATATTAATAATATCAGACTAATCATTAGTTCAGAAAGAGCACCCTATACCGTTGAGCTTCGTTAGCCAGCGGTCCCGTTATCCCGCGGCGCCTGATTAATACGCAACCTTTCCGCTCTTCTGTGTTGCAGAGTATCAGGAACCGAAGGGCTGGTGGACGAGCGGTAACTACATCGTGCGTAGCCAGAAGTGGATGTGGACTTCTCGCCAGCACCTGCGTCCCATCGGCTTCTCCCGCTGGGCCCCTGGGGAGCCGAACGCCCGGTCGACAATGCACTGTCTCCTGCTTTACAAGCCAGACAAGTACCAGTGGCACGATGGCACTTGCACCGATAAGCATGCGTTCATCTGCGAAATCGAACTGTGAACGCCACCGTTCACTTTCCAGACAGCCACATTCATTGGCAGAGTCTATCAGAGGGGGGCCAAGCCAGCAGGGCCGTTTGGTCCAAGCCTCGCATACAGTAGAGGCTTCAGACGTTTAAAAACTGTATGTAATAATTATTCATATTTATTCTCCTTTTTGTATTATAATTTACAGCTGCTATTTAGTAGTCGTGTGCACGCTTCGTGGCGCCTCGTATTTGCAGTTGCCCCGGCCGCATGTTACGAAAATACACATTGAATTTGCTCCAAGTAGTCCCTCAGCCAATCAGAAGTCGTCATTTATGTGATGAACATTCACTGCGGTATGAATATTCATTATTGATAAGAGCTTGGAGTTCGCGGTGTTACGAAAACATAGTTACTTTATAAAAGTAATTAAAAGTATAAAAGTAATTATAAAAGTACTTATAAAAGTAATTATAAAAGTAATTAGTAACAGTAACTAGTTACATGGCAGAAAAAAGTAACTAACTACCATAAAAGATAGTGGAATTGCTTCGTCATTTGAATATGTATCCAATCTTTGAATATTCATCACACAAATGACGACTTCTGATTGGTTGAGGGACTCCTTGGAGCAATTTTAATGTGTATTTTCGTAATATGCGCCCGGGCCTCTCTGAATCTCTGAAAGGGTCAGTTCATCACAGCTGGACCGCAGTACGTGCCGCTGGTGGCATCTGGTGGCCAGCTAAGAACCCAAAATGGACCCAACGAAAGTGGCTGTTAGGGTTGCGGACGATATCGTCAGCGGTGGACAAGTAACGATTCATTGTATATGGGGAACTGCGGGACCATTACCCCAAATTAGCGACATCGAACGCTTGGCGTTTAACTATTACTGTTAAAGTTTTAACTTGGCATAGAATTGATTTAAATAAACCAAAGCTTGGTATCCTAACATCTCCTTTATGGCTGGCTATCTCCAGCTAAAGAGCTGGCGATGCAGTTTCAGCATACTTTAACTGTGCTCTTTGTTAGGCAAATCCGTTTTATAACTAAGAAAGATGTTGAGCGTGCACGAAGCCTTGGATTAAGGCTGCTATTGCTGAAGTAAGGCGCATTAGAAGTCGCTTGGAGGGTTGGTGGCGCCACTCTCGTTTCCCAGCCCAAAGTGCTAGATTTAGACAGCAATACAGACATGAGCAGAAACTTATTTCATCTACCAAATCTGCATATTTTACTAATTTGAACTCTAAGAGTTCTGCTACACTTAAGACTATGTGATGAGTCACTTCAAACAAATTATTACATCGTGAAAAGTTAAACGTAGCCCCCGCTCTTTACTCGGCCACCAATAAAGTTCTTACTAACTTCGCGGACAGAATTTCCGATATTAGATTAAACTTGGCTATTTTTGACTGTAAGATACTGCATAGCAACTAAGCCGATAGGCCTAGGCCTAAGTATTCTCGTTTGCTGCAATCGAATTAATGACATTGAATCAAGCCGTGCAGCCATGTTACTGTAAAAATTTACATCACTCAGGCTGACTCACAGCTTTTAGTCACAAGTATTATCATTATTGTTATTATTGTTGTTGCTGTTGTTGTGTTGTTGTTGTTATTATTATTATTATTTCTACTACTACTACTACTACTACTACTACTACTACTACTACTACTACTACTACTACTACTACTACTACTACTACTACTACTACTACTACTACTACTACTACTACTACTACTACTACTACTACTACTACTACTATTATTATTATTATTATTATTATTATTATTATTATTATTATTATTATTATTATTATGCTTTTGTTACGCGCGCAAGGTCAGTAAATCTGAATCTGGGGCGCGAAGCAGTTGTGAATGAAGGGCTTGCTCAAGGTCCCTCCGCAGTAGCCGTCTAAGGAAGGCCCGAACCCGTACTCTCCGCGTTACAAGCCAAGCGCTCTATCCAATCGTCTACCATGCTCCTAATTGGCTAAACGTGCCAATGTAACATTTTGAAAGAACAGGAACACATTGCATGAAATAATTCATGTAGCACCTTTATTTAGTTGTGCAGGCGCTTGTTAGTTGGCTGGAGGATACGCATGGCTGCGTCGAAGTCTTTCATTTTCACCCGATGTTGGCGACATCTATTGGATGCCACCTGTCATCGTTGGACACGGCAAAGTTAGGATGCCAGATCAACTCCGTTGTCCCCTAAGGCATCAACCAAACTAATTTCCCAGGGTATTTACCCCGATAATTACTCCTATGTTGTTATCCTACGTATAAATCTTACCACATGTTATGTTGGCAACTGAAGTTATAATCGAGTTGGTCTTTTCGACCCTTTAAAGCAAATAACATCGCGTCGCTTCATCTGTCTTTCAATTAAGACGCGGTTCGTCAATTTATTTGTTTATTTCTTTGCTAAGACCGTTGCTTAATTAATGTCGTCTGGCTGGAATAAACGATCGATGAAGGTAGGAACAACGAACGAGCGAATGAATGAATTAATCAACTACAGTGATGTATTGCAACCCAACTGACTTTGTTCATGATACTCCTTTTAAAGTCAATTTAATTAATCCAGGACAATTGTAAGATCGCGTGCCTTCAGCAGCTGCGCACGTCTTGTTTAGTATATCGTCTACCACAAAAGGTCCGACTTGTCTGCCAACCTAATATCATCAGTTAAATCACTCGACAAGACTCACGTTTTTGCTCTGGTCTTTGAATGACTCAATCTTAGCCCCCTAGCGAACATACATCCGCGCTTCAGAATAAGATTTAGTGACACTACGCGCGCAAAAAGTGTTTTGATAAAAAAATTAATTAATTAATCAGTCAATTAATTAATTAAGTTTGCCATGATTTGAGCCACACCAATGATTTGGACAATAGGCATTATTACAGTGATATGATAAATCTTACCGTCCGATGTCGGTTGGCTGAAAATGACACTCCTATTGACACTCAGATTAATAATGCCCAATTTCAACGGCATTTAGAGGTCAGCTGTAGAATCTTTGCATGAAGTTCAAACCATCAGCTGTAAGTAGAACTAAGTTGCATTCGCCAGGTGGCAGAAGAAGCTTGTTTGTGACGTCATTATTATTGCCGTTTGACGTCACGGATCAAAAGATCTTTGCGTCTACTCTAGAAAAAGCTGGAAAAGTTGTCTAAATTTTTATTAAAATCGGAGTCCCTAGTAAGGTAGGTACCTTGTTGTTAGTTTGATCTTAAATATCAGTAAATGGCCTGTATTCTAAGCAGTTACTTGAAGCTTGTAAACATAGCCCGGTAAGCGAATGTTAGTATATTCGTTCAAATTGGAGCGCCTTTCAGGATTTTGGTTGACGAACTTTGTTACAATATATATTTGTTTATCTTCACCTACCCTTAAATTAACCTACCTTTGAGATGTATTTTTGCTTTGTAACAGTTAAACTACATATCTGAGTTGTTTTAATTACCAGACGACGCTTTTTTTGTAAAGAAAGGTTGACGTCAACGGCCCTGGGCGCCAAAAGATGTCGTCCCACTGGATAATTATTAGCACAAAGTACCCAACAAAATTAGACACCTTTAAAACATGTTTCGTTTCTCCTATAAATAAATTTAATTTGCGTTGTTCAATAGTCCCGGCGGCTGTGCTACTTTACTGATTAGGTAGGTCGACATCAACGGCCCTGGCAGCCACAAGATTTCTGTACTCTCGATTCTGCTACTATAAGAAGTTTTCGGAAACACGACATGTTTGACTAAATGCCCCTGACAGCCAAAAGATGTCGCTAAAACTTGACTATTATTTCCGAATTGCTCAGCTGTATTCTGCACCGTTGTACAGCTTTCCCCATCTGCTCTTATAAGCCACTGTAACTCTGCCACTACCTTGTTTGAGGGTAGTGCCATTCCCAAGCCTGGAAAAAAGAGGAGGGCGATGTCAACGGCTTTTGATGCCACAGGATGTCGTTAAACTGAGGAACTACTACCGCGTTTCATCGAAACCACGCCACTACCTTTAGTCGGGTATGTCCGAAGCCTGGATAACGAAGAAGGGCGACTCCAATAATCTTCGTTATGACACAGCGCTGTTAAACAAAAGCGTTTTGTCTTCGAAGAACGCCTTGGACGCCGGAAGAAACATTAGAAACAGTGGTGGCTGCAGGGTTGCTTGCGTTTGGAGGACAAGAGCATTTCCAGAGGGGCGCCACATTCAGGCAGTCCATCTTCCACGGGTCTGGTTTGAAGGGTGCCGGCATATGACCAAGAGGGGTGAACCGCTCCCACACGCCTGTAGCTGAACCGCCACTGATTAGAAACACCAGCGAAATACGAACTGAAAATATCAAGACGAACGAACTTAATAACAAAAAAATATGAACAATAAACTGAAACTAAATGAGAACTTTAAAGACGTCAGTGGCCACAGTAGCCATAAGACGTCGTTAAACTTTGTAAATGAAATAAACTGAAGTCGGCTGTGACTGTAAAATTCAACATAAGAAGTAAGTTCGACGTAAACGGCCCTGATAGCCAATCAAATGTTAAACGGTGAAGCATTTGGCCCGCCACTGCGCTACATAATTATGTTTGCAAACACGTTGGCCTAGCCTCTTATCCCTCATTCCGTTCCAATCCCTAACATTACCCATCGTAGCTGCCGCGCTGTCTCTCAGCCTGACTCTTGGGTCTTGACCTGCAACCGAACACTTGCCTATTGATTTTGTTTTGACTGAGCGCCTGTGAATAAGCTGGTCCTTTTGACGTGGCTTTCGTTGGGCGCTGTAGAAAGCTCGGGATTACAATATGAAATTTGCTTTAGCCAAATGTTGGTGGTTTTCAACAAATAATCCTCGTCACACGGAGACATATTTTGCGCTTTGCTATTTGCTTCTCATGCAGTTTGTACCCTTTAATGTCGGTTCCGTTAAAATCGTGTTTCGGATTTGTAGAGCAGACAGCTTTGATGAATGTGGTAGTAAAGCTATCGAGATCAAGTCATGGCTCCAGCTCCACCTAAGGTTGGAATCAATGGGTAGGTGGCGCTCGCTAGTACTTAAATTCTCATCTTGTTTGAAGACCGTACTTTGTAACTTTATTCCTCACTCAGTCAGTGGGCGCATGGAGTGTTACCAAGCATCAGTTTCTTACTTACTTACACGTACTTACGTAATGTAACTAGACTTTAATAAGTTCTGTGGTGCCGGAATCTAGTTAATATTCGAGTCGTCACCTTTATTTATTTTATTTATTTATTTATATTACACTATTACTGCGCTTATTACGCGCTCAAGGTCTATAAATCTGAAACCCAGGCGCAAGATAAGTGCGTAAACTTGTTCACGTTACACGGAGTCCGCTGAGCAGACTCGAACCCACAATCGTTGGATTACAGACCAAGTGCGCTACCGAATAGACCATACTGCGCCGCATCGAGGAAAACCTGCAGTTTCCAAAGCATTTGTCTAAAAATACGACGAGATTAGATTACGGTGCCAAGCTGTTTTAAGTAGCAAAGGTATGTATGTATATATATATATATATATATATATATATATATATATATATATATATATATATATATATATATATATATATATATATATATATATATATAACTAGGAGGGTAAAGTTGTGTGTGTGTATATATATATATATATAACTAGGAGGGTAAAGTAAGACCAGGTAACATTTTCATTAGTCTACATGCACTTTATGTGGTTGAGAACAGTGAGCGAGTTGAAAGACCTGTGAATAGGAGTGAAATGTAGGGTGTATGATAAGAATGTGTTTCATAATAATAATAATAATAATAATAATAATAATAATAATAATAATAATAATAATAATAATAATAATAATAATAGCAACTGCTATAGCGCTGTTGTTCAAAGAACAAGGTATCAATCGATGGTACATCAAAACTAAGCCATGATTAAGTCAGTACCCAAGACATCTGTCCACTTCATTGGGATATATAGCCAGAACCAGTTGGATAAGACCATTGGATAGAAGAAAAGTGTGGGATTAATATGTACCTTAATAAACAAACTGTTACAACAATTTGCACCAAGATTAGCCTACATACCTCCGGTGATGGGGTAAAATCCCTTATCGGAGACAACCAAGAGAAATAAGCCTACGATCCTTAATGTAAGCTAACTGAGAAACGGTGAAAAACTCCCAGATACCGGTTTTATTTTGGGTTTGCTTTTTCCTTTTAGGGGCATGTTATTTCACAGAGCTTGTTATTTTGGAGTGATTGATATTTGTGGAAATTTGTTATTTTTAGTGCTTCATTTTGGGTTGTTTCAAACTATTATTAGGTTCGGCCGAATAGGTCGTCTTGTGATGCGCATTGGAATAAAAAATGGACTGGATGTTGTGGCCATCAACGACCCATTCATAGACGTCGATTACATGGTCAGAATTCACATGCTATGCGTTTTAACTGATTAGTATGCCTATTTCCCTTGTTTTGACTGAGCGTCTGGGAATTAGCTGGTTGCTGCGGCTTAGCTTTTGTTGGGCACTGTAGAAATCTCGAGCTTACGATTACGACTACGACACTTTATAGAGCCTGTTTCCACTGCCTTCCCATTTCTCTCGGCCTAAACACAACCCACCCTAACAGCTCCTCTCCTCTTCCCTCTGGTGTTCTGGCAACCGGACTTGGTTCTTGACATGACAGCTCTGGACAACCACACTGACTTGACGCAGCGCTTGTGAATAAGCTGGTGTATTGCGCTTAGCTTCTAAGTACCGCTTTAGAAATTTGGAGTTTACGATTACGATTACACAAAGCCACATTCATTGGGCCTTGTAGAGTGACCGCATTGTGCCTCTTGCGACATCTGGTGGCTGGCCATGGTTAACAGTTCTGTTGTGTATTCCCTAGTTAAATGCTTTATCTCTTGGTGTGTACAATTTCGCCTCAATTAAACACAAATGTGATTAAATAAAAATATAAAAAGCAAACGTCTGCTAACAACAGTCGCTTCTGTGGGAAGAATGCTCGAAGACAAACTGCGCGGTAAGAAACAGCAGCCAATAACATGCATTCGCCAGTGATGGGCGCTAACAACTTTTAAAATAATTTTAAGGTTATCTACAGTTTTTGCTATTTTTAGGTTTAGCAAAAATAGGTCTAGTTAATTACGTTTTTAACTACTTTTGCTCGTGCTGTAAGATGTGAACTGAGTTGATGGGTAAGAAGTGTAACTGATATTATCAATCTTCACCTAGCGCCTGTAAATAAGCTGGTTCCGCGACTTGGCTTTCGTTGGGCGCTGTAGAAATCTCGTGATTACGATTACGATTCACGTTAAAATAAAACAGCGTGCAACATTCTTTAAGTGATATTCGACTATATTCAGTGTTACCGGAAATGCAACCCCAACATGCCGAGAGAGTGAAGACGGTTAAGTTAGTAAGTATGCAACCGAAAACCCATCTTGCTGAAAAAGTAGTTTGAATAAAGTAGTTTACTACAAATTGAGAATTTTGTAGTTTAACTACTAGTTACAAATACTTTTGAAAAACGTAGTTAACTACTTTCTGTATTGCTAGTTTGCATGCCTCTACAGAAACTCCTCAGAAGCATTAGGAGTAAAGGCAACTTACTTGATGTACTGTGACAGTGTCCACTGACACAGTACCATTATCCAAACCATTCCACAAGAATTCAAGAAACTCTTCCATGGAAGAATTTCTGCCCTATCATTATTTTAAAAGCTACGATAAATTTGATGTGATTTAGCTGTTATAAAAATGCTGTATTTCTTTGTTCTGATTGTCATAATTTCAGGTGTACATGTTTAAATACGATTCAACCCACGGCACGTTTAAAGGCAAGGTATCCGCCAAAGACGGGAAACTGATAGTCGATGGCAAACCAATCAGCGTCTTTATGGAGTTTGTATCGTCAACATTATGTGGTTTATCATTATCATCCTCAACATCATAATATCTTATCTGTCAACATCATCCAGTCATATTCATCTTTGTTCTCCTTATCTCTCTTCTCGCTTCAATTTCAAACACCATCCACCATAGCCGCCCGACTGCATGACTCCTGGGTCTTGACCTGGAACCGAACCCTTTTGCCTATCGATTTTGTTTTGACTGAGCGCCTGTGAATAAACTGGTTCCCGCGACTTGGCTTTCGTTGGACGCTGTAGAAATCTCAAGATTACAATTATGATTGATGTAGTGAATATGATGCAGTCACATATGGTGAAGTGAAGCAACACCAAGCATGGTTGGTACCATCCGTAAAATGCCAGGTCATGTGGGGCAGCTCAGCCCGCCATCCTTTCGAGTCAGTGTATCAGTTGGAAGGTTAAATAGGTGTTCAATTGCTAGACTGCCGTGTTCATGTTTCTGTAGATGCATTTAGATGACACCTCAGAGTCACACTTCTCCCTGGGACTTGGTGCGCATTAAAGATTTGCATAACACTATTACTAGTACTGCTAATACTACTGGTAATAATAATAATAATTATTATTATTATCTCCTGTCCAGACAGATTTTACATGGCTCTTGGGTGCGCAACATCTCAGGATAAATAATACTAGTTTTAACAGAAAATAAATTTTACAGATAATAATAAAACCCTTTCAAGAGCTGTTCTCTTCCTTCCATTTGAATAGTTTTTTCCACACTTCTGCATTTTATCCTTTGGATTAAAATAATAAAAATTTTAAAAAAATTTAACAATTATGTTAATGATGGAAATACTACTAATATTAAGTACTGAGTTATTGTAATAGTATTATTAATTTATTTATTACACAAAATTAATAATTTTTTGACGATTTTGTGCAATTCATCAGAAAAGAGCCGACGAAGATTCCGTGGGGCAAAGAGGGAGCCGATTACGTGATTGAGTCGACGGGTGTCTTTACGACGCTGGAGAAGGCACAGGCACACATCAGCAGCGGCTGTAAGAGAGTCATCATCACGGCCCCCTCCGCCGATGCTCCGATGTTCGTCATGGGAGTCAACGAAGACTCGTATGACCCGAAATTCAAGATTATCAGGTATCTTCAAATGCTCTAAAAAGATGTTCTGTCACAGGATGTTTGCATCTCAGCCGAATTATTTATCAGCCTTCTACCTCAGCGCCATGTTTTTAATTTGTTACACTGAAGACTCGTTATAAAGCGTTTCATTTAACATGAATTTACATTCAGTTGAGAAGTGGAGCCCAAATTCCACTTTACCTCAGGTTTGCATTTCTTTGTGACTATGTGCTTAAAATTTTTATAAAAATAATAATAATTATTATTATTGTTATCATAATAATTATCATAATAATTATCATAATTATCATAATAAGAATACTGACAAGATAATGTGTGTACTCCAACATATGGACCCATGTGAAGCCCATATGGGAATATTGTCATATGGGCTTCAGATGTCTTAAATATGATGCAGCTGTTGGGGTACACACGTGTATCATTATTAAAATACACACATAAACTGCTAAACACACGCATTTAAAAAGTGATATTAAATATTAATAATACATATGCATAAATACAGACATAGTAGTCCTATTATTAAGTCATTTGAAATTTAATTTGGTCGCAGTAATGCCTCGTGCACCACGAACTGTCTAGCACCTCTGGCCAAGGTCATCCATGAAAAGTACACAATAGTGGAGGGACTCATGACCACAGTCCACGCGTACACTGCTACACAGAAGACCGTAGATGGTCCGAGCCACAAGGACTGGCGCGGTGGTCGATCGGCCGGCCAGAACATCATTCCGTCTTCCACTGGAGCAGCCAAGGCCGTCACCAAGGTCATTCCATCGCTCGAAGGAAAGCTCACCGGAATGGCTTTCCGGGTTCCTGTCCGCGACGTATCCGTCGTTGATCTCACGTGTCGCATTGAGAAAGCGGTAATCAAGAAAGAGCTATATAAACACTCAGATATATATATATATATATACGAATGTAGACGTATATATGCATACAAGCACATGTATTTACACACATACATACTGGCTTACACGTGCACGCACACAAGCACACAATTTCTGTGCAGGTCTTTCACTCAAAACTGAAACGCACTCCTCTTCCACAAATCCTATCCTGATTCTTCGTCTTACTCTTGTCTCACTTTCCGGTTCAATTCCAAACACCGTCCACCATAGACGTCCAACTGCCTGCCTGAACCTTGGAACTTGATCTGGAACCAAACCCTTCTTGCCTGTCGATTTAGGTTTGACTGAGCGCCTGTGAATAAGCTGGTTCCTGTGATTTAGCTTTTCTTTGCGTGCTGTAGAAATCTTGAGCTTACGACTACAATTACTTACATACTGATACGTACATACACTCATACCAGATACATACATTTGTACATACATATACATGTCCCTGGTTGTGTAGGCCACGTATGACGAGATCAAAGAGACCATAAAAGCAGCCAGTGAAGAGGGACGCCTCAAAGGAATTCTCGGATATACAGAAGAACAGGTCGTCTCAGAGGACTTCACCACCAATTCGTACAGCTCCACCTTTGACGCCGAGGCTGGAATTGCACTTAACGATAACTTCGTCAAGCTCATCTCATGGTAAACGAGTCACTATTGTTGCTCATATCCATTATATTCTAGGCTCATAATTCATGTGTGTGAATAACAGATCTTTGTATTCATCTAGAAATTGTAATAAGATGGTTCTCCAAAAAACTTTTTGTATTTGAAGTAGAACGGCGATTAAGATTGTTCTCTAAATATAGCTTTTCGAATTTATGTGGAAAGCATGAATATGCCGATACTCTAAAATCTATTTTGTGGAGTTTATGACCACGAATAACTACGGCTTTCATCTTTTCAGGTACGACAATGAGTATGGATACAGCCACAGGGTTGTTGACTTGTGCAAGTACGTTGCCTCAAAAGACCACCCGTCCAAATTTTGCTCTGTTATCTAACGTGCATTGTGCAATCCAAAATCACTCAAATTAGCAAGATTTAGAAACTAGACGAGTTTACGATTGACTGCTTATAACAGTGGCAGAAAACTGACATATCATAGTGTTTTCCACAAATTCCTCCCAGTTTTTAATCGATTATTTCAGCAAGAAACTTTAATGAGTTTTGTATTTGGACTGCGGTTTTTACAATCCGTTTAAATTGTCTCCCATTAAGTTCTCGGTTGTTTGACCCCAAGATAAAACTTGGAATGATTTTGTGATTTGTAAGTGGCTAGGGCATTGTTGTGTTAGAAAGGTTCAATGTTTAAACTCTCATCATACCATTTAGTAAATCAGCAGGTTTTTCAACTTGATCACTGCAGCTGTTTCTGAGAATTTTCTTATAATCTGGAATTAAAAACGATACGTTGTGAGTGAATCATTTAGTGTTAAATGGGGACTGACACCATGACACCAATTTCTCTTGAAGGTTTGTTGCAAGAACCTAGGTTCAGGACAATTGTAGGATCATGTGGCTTTAGCTGCTGTGCTCCTTGTATTTGGAATCGTCTACCACAAAAGGCCCAACTTGCAAACTCACTATCATCTTTTTTTATATCACTTGTTAAGACTCGCTACTTCACCCTGGCTTTTGCATGATTCCATCTTGACCCCTAGCAAACACATCCGTGCCTCAGATCAGGTGTACTGACATTGCACACGTTAAAAGTGCTTTTTAATAAATAATAATAAATAAAAACTGCTACATAAACACTCAGACATTACATGGCACTGACAGGAACAACCATAGCCTGTGCCCGGGGCATGTGTGCCATGTATGCAATGTATGCACGAGACAACAAGACCATTTTCTTGAAAGCAGGAATTACAGCTGGAACAACAGCTACTCTTCAAGTTCTTCATAGAGAAAGTGCTGCAGAAAGCAACTGCATTGAAGCGTTGATCTGTTAATGCCAGGCGTTCAAAAAGATATTTATTTTTTGTTGTTATTTAAAACTTAATTATTAGTTAACTGTAATTTGTTAATTTTAGCAAAATTCTAAGAACCTAATAATCCTTTTTGTTAAAGCCAACTTTCTACCAATTTCAAAACCAGCAATGGACTAAAGACTAAAGACACAAGACTGTCCAAATTCATTTCTTTTCAAAACCAAAACTTTCAAAAAACAAAACAAGGCATAGAATGACCGACATATATTGTACGCTGGTACTGAAATCAGTTCCATCACAGAAGTTTCATTAGCTCAATAACGTTGTCTGTGAATTCATTACGTTCCGACGTGCCCGCCATCTGCAAGAATAAGATATGTAATTCAAACAAATAACAAAAAAGTAACATTGTGGGGCACAGGTCTATTCAGTAATGCACAGGTCTGTAATCGAACAACTGCAAGTTTTAGCCTGCTGAGTGAAACAGATGCCGTGTTACTACCCATCATCCAAAACAATGCAAAACTTACAAAGACTTGTGCCAAAGTTAATCACTGGTAAACAAGTCAACAGACTCTTCCTCAATATATTATAGATTCAACTCAAATACAGTGAAGAACGAGAAATGATCGACATAATTAGTGAAACGGATGTAAATACCGTTATGTTTACGACGTCGGGGCACACGAAGACAGGTAGTCAAGAGCAATTGGGTGGTTGGCATGTGCTTACCTTAATACATGGCAAAGAATCGGCAGGTGGTTGGAGGATAGGTGATGGACAGTAGACATCATTCAGCAACAGCCAAACGCTATCTGGATCGGTTGCTATGTAGCACTTGAACGTCTCCATGCAAGCCTGTCACAAAAACAACCAGCAGTCTTGTAAAAGAACCAAACAAAATACAATATAAAAATGTGCATTTGGTACAGAACAGGATTTATTTACTTTGTTTAAAAATACTTGTTACATGCACCAAATTAGTCAGCTGAACCTAAAGTATATCGTCCTTGTGAACAAAAACTGGGTCATTGCCAGGACAAATGCAAGTGCTTTGAAGGCTACGGCTGATTCTAATGCTATTATCTTACATTACTTTACCTGGCACCTGAAGGATTTTCTAAGAGAGCATCCAGGTGACTATAGTGTAGCTGAAAAGATAAAAGTCAAATGGTTGGTGTGCACATTAATACTCCTGGCGGAGATTTGACAATATCTTATAAATATTCCCAAAGTGCAAATGGCACTGAAGGAAGGTTGGTAAATTGTCCCCATGAGCACATAATCCTGAAAGAAATTTGGTAAATGGTCTCCATGTGCACACAGTGTTTAAACAAAGTTGTGACATGGTCCCGATACGTACATGGTCCATAAAGAAACTTAGTAAATGGTCCCCATGCATACATGGTCTATAAAGAAACTTAGTAAATGGTCCCCATGCATACATGGTCTTTAAAGAAAGTTGTGAAATGGTCCCCATGCATGCATGGTCTTTAAAGACGGTTGTGAAATGGTCCTCATGCATACACGGTCTTTAAAGACGGTTGTGAAATGGTCCTCATGCATACATGGTCTTTAAAGACGGTTGTGAAATGGATCCAGTGAGCACAGGGTCTTTACGGGGAGTTGTTACCATAATTTGTCTAAGTTTAGCAGCTGCAGGTCTTTCCATGTATTTGCCATAATCCAAAAACTAAATACAAAAAAACAGCAAAGACTTTTCAACATGTTAATCATTCTGAGAAGTCAATAGACAACATACAACGCTACAGATTTGAATGTTGTACATGGTTGAACTGACCTGTTGTAAGCACAACGGCTGCCTAGCACTTAAATACGGTAGACACGTGTGCATCAACGACGTAATGTGATGACCTTTGACATCGACCTAAACAACAATGACACTTCAAGATTTGCTTAATCTGCACTCAATCACATCACCTGAAAAATGACCTACATGTAAGCATCAAATGAAGTATATTATTATCATAATTATTATTGTTACTATTATTACCCATTATCCTATTCTTAATTTTTCATATGGGTGCATGATAGTCTATTTGTTAATACGCCGGATTTAAATATTTAAAATGTGACAAACCTGCTGGCAGAAATATCCCAAATGGTTTAAGATGTGTAACTGAAGCTTGCACGACATACTGTATCTGTAGCCAGGACCAGCTTTCAAGCTATACATCAACAAAAAGGACTTTATAATAAAGTTCAAAGAAAACTTTCAGATTAACCACTTAAATAGCTAGTCAAGTAAAGAAGTCAACATTTGTTGGCTCTGTAAGATTTTTGTCAAACACGACTACTAAGTCACCAGTCAGAAAATAATCAGTTGACCAAAGTCAAATCAACCAAATGGCAGCTTACTCACGTGCCCTTAAATTGGATTCTGATGTGTGCCCCATGTAATTTGAAATCATAACCATGCTGTATGTTCAGAATATCTTTGAATAACAGCCTGTCTGTAAGAACACATGCATGTATGTATGTATGTATGTATGTATACATGCATTAGTAGGTATCTGTGGACATTTTTAAAGAGCCTGTTAAGCTCCTCATAAAAGCACTTCTTGCAAAAACCATCTTGCTGAAAACATAGTTTGAATAAAGTAGTTAACTACAAATTGAAAATTTTGTAGTTTAACTACTAGTTACAAATACTTTTGAAAAACATAGTTAACTACTTTCTAAACTACTTAAAAAGTAGTTTAACTATTGTTGTTAACTACTGTAGTTAACTAACCGATGTTAAATTTCAAACAGAAGAAGTTCATCTGCTCGTGCAGCTGGAGGAGGTATCCACCAACAGTCTCTAACAGACAGATAGAGACCAATCACTGAATTCCCACCCATCCATCAATAGTTAATGTGCACTCAAAATCAGATATTACCTGACACCAGAAAGCTTGCTCAGAGACGTTATGACTCTAGGTAGAATGTCGTCTGCTACGCGACGTCGCAAGAAGTCCTCAGCTGCGAAAGCCATCAGGCGAAGTGTGTCAAATGCCTTCATTATGACAATTTGCTCCACGTCGGAAAATCTCTGAACGAATGGCGCCCAGACTTTATGAACTAATGGCAGCAGCTCATCTGGAGAAAAAATCACTTGATGAAACTTAAAAATCCCAAACACAAATAAAGTTAAAATGACCTGCTTAATGACCTTCACACCACCATTTACCATGGTAGGGTTTCAAAGGCAGTGCTTATGTGAGGTACTTAAAAAGAGCTGTATCAATTAGCTATAATAATTAACTAATTAACTAACCAAATAACTAAATGTAAATATGAAATCTAAATCTACATGTTTTCTACAGCGACCATATGGCCTCAACCCTGCTCACTTTTAAAAGAATTAATTGGGTCAGATCCTTCACCACTGCTGCCCATTTAAGAGGGCACCACGCCACTAAGGTCCCCGTGTACAGACCGTGCTAGCTAGCCCAAGATTCAAAACCAACTAATTTATAAATTAGAAAAAAGCAAACATGCGAGAATGACACCATTGCTTGCAAGTTACTCATATAAATATTTACACAGTAAATTGTAAATTGTCAGCCAGTACATCAAACTACTGTAAAATTCATAATTATAATTAATGTAAGAAAATTAATACCAGCATCTACAGGCAGTGGCATACTTAAAGAGCAACTCCATCAATGGAACAGTTTAACTTTAACCTATGAAATTTAGAACTGAAAATCATTTCCAAGAAAACTCAAAACTCACTAAAACCAGAAAAATAAACTAACTTCTAAAAACCAGACAACATGATAAGAAAAACCACCAAAACCCTAAACAACACAACAGATATCTTAAGCCAGCTCAACTCTCTTGTTTATCACTGTAATCATTTCTAACGAGGATTTCAGACAAGGTTGAAGAATCTAACCCTGAAATGGCTTCAACACAAGGCAGCTCTGACCAATCACGTCCAAGACTAGCAGACGGATGTGAGGATCAGGAAGAATTAAAAGATGCCGACATCTTTCAAGAATCTATAACAAAAAACAATAACCAACTTCGTTTGCAATAGCAATATTGCACTGTATTGTATTATTTAACTCTTAGTACTAGTTTTAACAACTGACATTGTAAAGCAACCTAGCAGTAGCTTGCTACTTACGCTGATATATGAACTGTCAACATTATGATTACAATTACAGAGATAAGACACTAAGTACCTGTGAAAATGTTTGCAGCAGCTATAAAAATATCCAAGCATAAACATAATAAAGGTGAACAAGAATCACGAGGCTTGATCAGATTACTGCTTAAGAAGTGAAGGTAACTGTAATTGCAATCGTAATTGTAAACCTCCTTGATCATTTGGACATAATGCGGCAGTTCCCTTGGCTCTGATGTATCATCAGAAGTCATTAAATTGTCTTTTTCTTCCTCCTTGCTGTCTGCTTCATCTGTGGCATCGTTTTTGATTTCTGTTTCTTCCATTTCATTGTCCTTCTCCATATTTTCCAAAACCTGTTTCTGACGGTGGTACTCTTCAAAGAATTTACGAACATCTTCGGTTGTCTCGCAACGATTGCGAATTCTTTGATTTGTGGTCTTTAGATCAAAGTCTGGCGATGATACGGCTGCGTTGTCCTTCACAGGACCAAACCATTTTGAGACGGACATCACAAGCGCTCGGAAAACTTGTAGGAACTGAGCTCCGAAATCATTATAATGAAGATCTAACAAATCAAACATCTGAAAAACAAACACAACAGAAGAAACTAATGTGTACTGTGTACATGCCATCATTGAAACAGGTTTCTTGTAACACAATGTCATATAATGCAATGTATCATGGCTTGATGTGATATGGTTTGAGGTAATGTAATAGAGCATAGTGTAATAACAGTGTAACATAATGTGATGTAATATCATGTAATGCAGTAATAATGTAATGTAGTATAGCATAATGTAAAATATTGTAATGTACTGCGAACTGAGATTTATAACAGTGCAACTTCAGAACACTTTTCACTAGCACTCGGAAATTCCTCGGCAGCAATCAAAGAATAAAGAACATTTTCAACGCCAAAGAGAAATGCAATCAAGCAGGATACTCTTTTAGAAATGTCCAGAAAAAATGTTTCAACACTGACACTGAATCCATTGTAAATTATTATATCAGAACTTCATCTGCTTAATTAATCCATTTTCATCAGAAGAAGCTCTTTAATCATTTATAAATATCTAGAATTCAGGACACAGATACCTCTTTTAATTACGGCTGACATATCTGGAAGACTTTTAACCAGCTACATGCTTCACGCCCTCTGCGTTCAAAACGATCAATACTTTAACAACAGCTCAGGAGGTTGACCCTGTTCCATGTGCCTGCACGACAGCTCACGCATGGCATGCTTTCTCATGCATTAGAACGTCTTCCTGAAACAGCATCCCTCTGAAAATCTGAACTGTTCTGTTAGATGCAACAGAACAGACACCACCAGCTTCTCTAAGATGAAGTTTACCAGATCTGCTAGACAAGCACCCTCTAACATCTTTTTAGTTCCCTAAAAGGTGCTATATAAATGATCACATATATAAGTACACTCACAGAATCTGCACTCACTTGATGGATCGTGTTGTTTAGAAGTAGAAGAATGTCTTTGTCTCCATACTGGAACATCACCCGGACGACATCCAGAACTTGCGGATGGCACGGCAGATGTCTCCATTTCAGCATGACTGAATTCAGCAGATAGTCCGAGCCGCTCTGGATAAGATCAGCCACATCGCGAAAGCCACACGCTCGTGCGATTTCGCACAGACACGCAACGGCGTGCTGACTTATGTGTGCATTATGGCTGCCGACCTTCTCAAGAACCGAGTAGAGGACGTCGATGAGCTGGACCTGAAAGCGAGTTCCCATCGCTCTAGCACAACTCCCGATGCTGTCGATGAGGAGACACGTCTGCACAACGTTGCCATTGAGATCGTTGACGGAGATGTTGGATCTGGGGAATTCAAGCTGAAGCGGTTTTGCCTCGACGACTTTTGCGTCGGTGTTTGCAACTGGTAATTGCCAGTGTTCAGGTTGCAGGTATTCATCCAGAATGGATCTGAAAAGATATGATCAAAATATGATCAAAACACATATGATCTGTTTTCGATCCAGAATGGACATGAAAAGATATGATCAAAATCATTGGCAGGATTGTCACATCATGGCCAGACGCTTTTAATTTTTGACTTTCCTTGCCATGTCTTCTTTCCTTCAAAATGGCCGAATGTTTGGTTAAACAGCATTTGGGGAGAAACACAAAATCACCAGAGATCCCATAATTGAACCTCCACAGCCATAAAAACTTCAAATCAAAAGAATTTTTAAAGCAAAACACACACTACATAAAATGCTGTATGTTTGCACATATCCTCCCTAGGATTTTGCCAGACCTTCATTTGAAAAAACATGCTGATGCAATACAGAGTAAGCAAGGCAATGCAATGTAATGGAACTTAAACACACTGTTTCCGATATATCTACAGAGGAACATTCCCAGCCTCATTCTGTCAAAAAACCGCCAGTTAAGAGAAGGTACAAGCAGAAAACAAAAGACTGAGTTAACCAGGATTTTCATTAAACAGATGGTGTCCAGTAGTTGCTCCATACACTGAAAGTGCTGGTACAAGAGATAAGCAGACTGCCCTACTGAAACACTCGAGTGGGGCAGGGTAGCTGATTGGTAAGAGGGCTCGGCCTGTAACACAGAGGGTAGGGGTTCAAGCAACCACTTAGACAGTTACTTCGTAGAGACCTTAAGCAAGTACTGCACTCACAACTACTCTGTGCCATTTGATCCTTAATCATTAGATAGTGGCGTTTAATAAATGCATAAATAATAATAATAATCTTTTATTAATTACTTTATTAGTGCTTCAAGTTCTGATTCTGTGTAGCGCTCGAACATGTTTTTCTCCGAGTCCATCGAAGCACCGGTAAGAATTTTGCTGATGCAGAACGTTGCCTGTTTTCGATAGTGAGTCGACTGGTTGAACAGTTCCATGAAGTGATCGATTAGGATTGGCAAGTTTCCATGCTTGCCAAGAAGTTGGCAGATTCGAATCACTTCATCTTCGACTTGCACTGTGCTGAAATGCTTGAACTGGTATCGAAATTGGTGCCTTGAGTCGTAACGGCTCAGCGACATTTCTGCGACAGTTCAAAACCAAATAATAATGTTAAGTACTCGAATTAAGCCTTGGATCCAAAGACACAGAACACCTGAGGGAGATCACCTATTCACCTATGGTGTGTGGTGTTGGTGGACCAGAACAGCATTGGATTCTAGAGAGCTCTTGGTTGCTGGTCCATGGCTTTGGAAGTTCTATTTTCGTTCTGTCAGTTCTGTGATGTCATTCAGGTCTAAGCTTAAGACCCATCTGTTTCAACTTACTTACTCATAGTAGCCCAACTCCTGGTTTCTCTGACCAATAGGAATTCGACTTAGCTTCTCCAATGGATTATGATTTTGATTACGACTTCCCTTGAAGTGACCATCGATTGATGCCTTTGGCATTATGATAACTGTGCCATATACGTCATTAGATTAGATTAGATGATGATCATTACTGTTGATGATAATTACAGTGGTGGCAATAAGCAACATGAATAACGATTATCATAGTGGTGGCAATAGCAATGATCACAATAATGAGGATGGACACAGTAAAACTGAAGACAAGGATTTGACGACAACGATGCAGATGACAATGATGATGACGACATTCATTAAGGACTAACTAGTAATCAAGGAATTTCTGCTATCAGAAACTGTGAATTGTCATAAGCTAACAGCACTCGTTGCAAGAGTGCAACACAGAGGTCTGTTGGTAACACATTTGGTCAACTATCGTGCAGTTGTGGGTTCAACTCTGTGTAGCGACCCTGGGCAAGTTGTTTGCGCATAAACATTCACCAAGCAGTATAACTTGGTACGGCATAAGCTGTGAAGGAAATGGCAAGTCCTGCAATGCACTGGTCCACTGTCCAGAACCCAGGAATTCGTCAATTGCAGGTTCAAGGGCCTAAGAAAAGGAAATGAGCGTCTCTCACACATCTCACTTGCAGGATATGGGATACTTTACTTTTTACTTGTTGCAAGACTTGGAACAGCCCCAGTCAGCGTGGAATCAGTTGGCTTACCTGGCGACTGTTCCTCAATAAGGAGCATCGATGAACACTCAAACTCCAAGACGTGCATCAGCGCTTGCGACAATCGCTTCAGATGAACATCAGACATCAAAAGGACATCAATGCGACATCCAAGAAGCGTCAGATAGCCACAGAGCAAGCGCAGGCTGCTCAGCTTGTTGGCATCGTCTGAAACATTTTACAAACATCATAATCACGACTAGCAGAGACATTAGGAAATGCAAGGTAACCCAAGCAAAGCAAGATAAGGCCAAAAAAGTAAGAGAAGCAAGAAAAGGCCATGTACTGCACGACAGAGCAAGACAGGGCAAGAAAAGACTAGGCAAGACTAAATGTATTTTGCCAAGCCTAGCAATTTAAACTAAATAACTACATGTATTCTAAAAATCTCCATGGGAACTTCCTAAACATTTTCTGCTACATATGTTGAAAGCATCAGACTTGACTGACCAGGGTCCATAATTTTTCGTGGCAACTGAGTGGCAAGAGTGAAGATGTTTTCCTCGAGCACTTCGATCAATGATCGACTCCCAGAGGCAATCTGTCTTTCTTGGAAAGAGGCGAGTGCTGAGTTGCTCTCGGCGGCAACATCAGGAAACTCATCAGAGCTGGCTCTTACCAGGACATCCAACAGCGGCAAGACGCAGGTGGAGAGAGAACTGGAATACACAGAAAATTAAAATCAGTGGCTATAGACTTTCTGATCCGATTGCAATAAACATCTTGATTATAAAAATAGAACCTTCGTCTTTAACAGAGAGGCAGTTAAAGCTTTCTTTCAAGTTCCTTTTGTATTTCTGTTTTCATTGTCTGCCTTGTGTAAAATAAAGTACATATTACATTCAAACACAGGCAAAACATTCCTCTGGCTGAAGTTTCATTAGATTTTTATTATCATGTCTGTGCTTCAGGAGACAAAATCTGTACCGCAAGTTGTTCTCAACATGTGTATTGTTAGTTACTTGGCTGTCATAATTAAGCGAGACTACAGTTCCTGTAGGTCTGCCCTTTGGATGCCAATAATCTAATTACTTCATGTTAATCCCATATCTTTGTCAATTTTGGCATATATAAACAAAGATGAATGAAAAACAATCTGCAGATTACCGACCTGACACAGTTTGTCAGCAGGTCATTGGCTAACCTGACCATAGCCAGTCTGACCTTCCAGTGTGAGTGACTGGCAACCGGAATCATTCGTTCGACCTGGATCTTGAGTTTTTCTGCCGTGCCCTTGACCCATTCAGGCGATCTGGTAACCCTCAAGTTTCGCGTGTCACCTTTCTCAACCGAAGGGACTGAATTTTCAAGTGAGTCTTCAGCCTTTGTCACATAAGTGTCCCCTAAAACAATGGTCACAGCCAAAGACCAAGCAGCTACAGCAATGCAGGTGACCTCATGACCCTGCTTTGCATCTCCTGTTATGATCTTGTACATTGCAGTCGCAATGCCAGGCAGAAACGAAGCGAAAATGGCACCAGCCATCATCTGCAACTCCTCGTTTGCATCTCTCTTGACCATCATAAGATCCATCAAGCATCCCATCGCCACCATCCGCAGACGTCTCATGGACTCGTGCTGGGCAAGACTCAGCAACAGCGTAACACCATGACCAAGACATGGCAGAAAAGTTGCCCTGTAGACGCGTCCTAGTAACTCGAAGGGCAGCTTCTGTACAAGAAGACTAAGACATTGCACTGTTTCCAGTTTAAGTTCTTCGCAGACTGGTGCCACGCTTATCGGACCATCTCTGCTGCTGATCAGACAACAAAAACTGTTGAAGAGGTCAACAAAAATTGCCAGCTCAGAAATTTTGTCCACAAGAGTAATAATTTTGCTGATGCAGGCTGCAGTTTGAATGTAGACTTTTTCAGACCTACAAATTTAAATTATAACTAAAATATTACTGATGCAGCTGCTATATGACGAATTTAATGAATATTAGAAGACTGTTAAATCCAAATATCAATATATGGACTTTGAGAAATACGGTAAAAGCGTGAACAGGCAAAAGCATGAACAGGTACATGGGTAAAAGTGGCGTGAATGGGTCCGGTGGTCTGTTGCTGATCATCCCATGCCCCGCAGAACGAAATCCCTGAATGAAAACTCTGGAGTCCATTGGGGATTACTTGTGGCAAGGAGCTTGACATCAGCCGAAAACTGGGTATAATTGTACCATAGTATCGGGGACTGCTCCATTTTGGGCTTTGGCTTTCAGCATCAGCCGCCCCACCAATGCAGTGATGCTGATGACAGACGGGTGTTGTGGGCGTGGCTTTGGCCTGGCTTCTCTGATTGTGCAAAAGATTTGAGTTGTCACTAAACTAAATATCTTCAAGGTAAACACTATTTGTAAAGATGGGTGAAGTGTGATCACGTATTTTTCCAGGAAAAAACATTACAACTGTCATACTCGACCTATGGCACGTTTATTAACTTATTTCCTTTGCCAACTTTCCACTTTACTTACTTATTTAACAGCATGCATTAGAATCCGTGTTTATATTTCTGACTGAAGCCACGCCCCTAAGTGACGCCAAAGAAGCCACGTCTAGTGCAAAGCTACGCCAAATATCGCCCAAAATTGGTCCCCGATACTACAAGTTTGCTGAAAACTGAGAGTGGGTGTCAATTTCCGCATGCTTCTAGAAACAGAAACAGGATACACTTTACCGAGATTCTCTTGGCTGTTTTAGTATGACAAGCAGTGGAAACAGAACATATTCTTGCAGTTCATTAAGTGCCAACGGATCCACTTCGTCCAGAACATCCGTTAACTGTTCAAGGCTCTCTACGGAAATTTCTTGCGTTAGACGAACACATACCGGCCGCAGCTGCGCAAAACTTTCCTTCAGACTCTCCTCGCTTGCCATGTGCATTGTTCCACACACAAAAACAAGTATTACACAGGAAACCTAAATAAACTGGTAACCATTTTTGGCAAATCAGACTTCTGTTGTGTCATATACATGTACTTAGGTTTGAATAAAGAGCTTCCGCCCACCACTCGTATTATCGCTCACATCCAAGATCGGATGCGTTCTACGCTGCTTGGCCAAAACTTAAGCTATTGAACTGGTGACATGTATCCGCTTTTAAAATATTCAAGTAATTCGACATAACTCGCAGAAAGACAACTTCTAATATATAAACTTCGAATTTAAGGCTGAACCAAACCAAAGGCAGGCAGTTCAACAGTTAGCAGATCGCCAACATCATGGAAAATCGTAGAGAAAAATGAGAAGGCAAGGATATGTATCCTGCTCTCTTCAAAAATGAGCAGGGTTGAGGCCATACGGTTGCTATAGAAACCGTATAGCCTATTTTCACATTTACATTTACTTGCATCCATAGTGACTGACTGGCATCTAATAAGCTTAATATTATAATTAATTATAATAATAATTATTATTTTACAATAATTATTACTTCTAATGCGCCGATGTCTAATGCACTACTTTAATATAATTAGTATTAAAATAACAAATTGTAACTTCTATGGCACCGGCGGCTCATGCGCAAGATTTCAGCGGACAGCGCATCAATATCAAGCCGAAAATTAGGCCTACTTAATTCCTGGAAGTTTGGTCAGCTGACAAGAGTCTGTAGTGGATAAGCCTTCTCAAAGGGTAGGCCTAAGTCAGAGGATATAAAAGGCATATGATTTTGAGCTGGAGCCAGTAGTTGGGAGAGAGTTCCATGTAGCTGGACATGTAGCCTAACTAAAAGGGTTGGTTTACCTTCAAAGTTCCGACTCTTGGAAGAGGCAATTTATGCAGGGCAATCAGATGGTCAATTTACCAGAAGTCAAATAATAGCGTGGAACAACTGACTTGTAAACGTAAATAAACATGTCAATTGTTGGGGATTAAGAATTAATGAATGTAAGGTAACTTTGTGCAAACTAAGAAACCAGAAAGAGGTCACGTGGTGAGGGCATCACCGTAGAGGGAAGAAGGCGGGATCGAAAAGGCAAGCGGATACAAGATGTAAGTTTAATTTGTATTATTTTGACGACTCTATAATTTTCTTAGCTTAAATGTGAGCGGACTTTGGTAGATATTTGTCTGTATTTGTAGAGTAAATATCAAAGTAGATTTGTAAAGAAACGCATATCAAAATTAAAGATTTGTGTGTTAGTTTTCGTGTCAGCGTCACCTACATCAATGACTTCAACGTGTCACGGTTGATTACAATTAACGCAATGTTCTGCTTCATGCTCAGTTTCATTTTATGGCCTTTTTGGAAGCATTCGATGGCGTTACCAATGCGGTTGATGGCGGTAACTTCGCCATTTCTCCTTAGGTGAAGAGTAGGCCCCAAGTATATAGTATCCCATATCTCACAAGTGAGACATGTGTGCGGCGCTTATCTCCTTTTCTCTAGACCCTTGAGCCGGCAATGGACTAATCCCAAGGTCCTGGACACGAGGACAGTGCATCGCAGGACTTGCCGTTTACTTCCCAGCTTACGCCGGTGCCAAATTCTACTGCTTGGTGACAGAGGCACGGTGTGTGCAAACGACATGCCCAGGGTCGTTACACGGAGTCGAATCTGCATCCGCATGATTATTGGCCAAACGCGTTACCGATAGACCACCGTGCCGCAGTTTATGATGGAAATAAACCTGTATAATGTAGGCCTAATGGTTGTATGGTCATAGAAATATGACCCGGGAGGAAAGATATTTTAATAACAGATCAACTGAACTGGGTTTTGCTACCCATCGTAGCCTGACTTCTGATTTTCCTGAAAACCTATTGGATTTCGATTGGACTTCTCCAGCGGATATTGCAAATGTAAATGCAAATTTCTGAAACCTCCCAGTGCCACGCAAGAGCTGCGTAGGGAAAATAAAGTTAAACATAAGCGCTACATAAAATCAGGTGCACAAGAACCAGGTTATTTCTTCAACTGATGTCAGGTGCACTATGATGAAATCGATATGTCATTATTTTACGCTCAATCAAATTTAATATTAAAAAATTAAGCAAACAAGGTCACAGACGAACAAACAGAGGCACACACAGATACGCAAATGCACATCGGGATTCATCGATGACAAAGCAAGGGAAGTGTTGACGATAACTGCATTAACGCACGGTTCCGGAGCCACAAACCGATAGGCCTACGCTTCAACGAGCCTCGTTAGAGAAACAGTATCAGAGCATAAACCGCGATCATTAATTTAGACACAGGCATATTCAACAAAAGCTTATGCATAGGCCTACAGCTACATAATAATACATAGAGTATGTGGGGCCTATGTGCACTCAGGTACAGTATATATATATATATATATATATATATATATATATATATATATATATATATATATATATATATATATATATATATATATATATATATATATATATATATATATATATATATATAACATGCGAAAACCGAGAAGCGTTGATGAATATTCGATAAATTAGGCCTATATGCATCCAATTTAACGGTAACTGATGCAACGCGTGCACTTGATGTCATTTGTCTTTTGAAAAATTTGTGGCGTGTGTGTCTTGCACCGGTTTCAGCTCTTATACAGTACTGTGTTTCTTTATTTTTCGTAATGCTTGGAATTCCATCGAGAAGGCAGACTGGCCTGGTTTCCATGTTTTACTGTTGGTCTCTCTAATTGTGGGTCTGCCATTCTTTTCGTTTTCTTTGTGTGCCTCCGTGTCGTTTGGCGCCTTCTGTCTGTCTCTCACTAGTGCTGTCAACGAAACCCCCACACAATCGCATCACTCTTGTTCTCAAATCCCTTCACTGGCTTCAAATACCTGAACTAATATAGTACAATATTTCCTAGGGGCTCTCATGCTGGAAGCGCCTCTGAGTAGTTTGTTCTGTAAGAAGCGCTATATAAGTTATCCAATACAACAGAGTACACTTACCTACAAAATACATGTACAGGTACTTCAATCCTGCCAACTCTCCTATCGTCGTTTTTTATGTATAATCCAACCACTCCGTTCAACACTCTTCAGTCCTCTTAAAATTTGACAATCGCTCCATAGCCATAGGTGCTCCACCCCTCTGGAATAAACTACCCACAGAATTACAACAATTATCCGATCCATCATACCAACTCACCAACACATCACCTCTTTCAGTTTGTGCGCTGATCTTTCACTCAAAACATTACTTTTCCAAAAATCTTATCCTGATTCTTCCTCTTGCTGTTATCTCTCTTCTCGTTTCAATTTCAAGCACCATCCACCCTAACCGTCCGACTGTCTGCCAGCCTGACTCCTAGATCTTGACCTGAAACTGAACCCATTTCCCTATCGATTTTGTTTTGTCTGAGCGCCTGTCAATAAGCTGGCTCCCGCGACTTAGCTTTCGTTGAGCGCTGTAGAAATCTCGAGTTTACGATTACGATTATAAGAGGCCATTAATATGACCTATTTTCTTTTTATTTCGTTAAGATATTTGCATGTTACGAAATATCAAAATATCCTCTGAAGTTTTTGTCTCAATTTGTAGGCCTGTTGTTTGTTAAATTAAGCGGGACCCTGGTCCCTTCTGGGTCCGCTGTTTGTACCCGAATAACCTGTTTTGCTTTATGCTAAACTTATATCCTTATCAAGTTTTTTATGTTGGAGATCAATAAACAATAAACAACACACATTCCTCTTCCACAGATCATATCCTGACACCCCTTCTTCCTCTTATCTGCCTCTGCTCTCCAGCCCCAAACATCACCGACCGTAGCTGCCACGCTGTCTCTCTGCCTGACTCTTGGATCTTGACCCGGAACCGAACCCTTTTGCCTATCGATTTTGTTTTGACTGCGCGCCTGTGAATAAGCTGGTCCCCGCGGCGCGGCTTTCGTCGGGCGCTGTAGAAATCTTGGGATTACTATTACATACTGTTAAACTAAGCGACTCTGCTGGTGGTACAATATTGTGTTCCTTTTGGGTTTACACCTTGACACCCATAATCTAAGACTCTAAGATCTTCGCCCATATAGTCCATTGATATGTCTGAATGCATTCTGGATTTCGGTAAACCCTGAAGTATCTGAAAATCTGAAATTTGAAAAAAAACGAAACTGAGTTCGTCAGTTAATTGTAAAAGAATTCGACAGTTATAAACATTACACATTTATTTTTAAACATTGACATTCATTTCGTCTACGTTCAGCGTACACGATATGACGTCACATAACGGTTTATAGCGGGACTGTTATTTTTCGTAATCGTTTAACTCGAAGTTAGGTTAGACTCTGTTAAAATAAACTGTGACTTTGCAGATTGGATATAATTTTCTATTTTAAAAACGCCTTTTAAAAGCACCATAACAGTGCAATAATAATTATTATCTGTCTTCGTAAAATTATAAGGCTGGAACTCATTTTCTGATGGCTGATGCTACATGTACGATGGGATCATCGCTCGTCTTCTGGCAGGTATGTGGAAGAGTGATGCCCTAAGTAATATGTAGCGTTCGTTTTAAAATTGAGGAATTGTAATGATTTAAAATGGCCGACGTAAAGCCTATTCTTGCGATGATGGCCAGCTTCTTAGACGCGAACACGTGCTATGAATTAATAAATTAGTAACTACTCTCGGTATACATAAACACGCGAATTTCAACCTTTTTAAGGTATGCTGATTTGATTGAAATAATTGAAAACCTTGGATATCAGGTATATTGCCACAGATGACAATAGCAGTACTAAAACTAATTTAATCGCTATTGACTACAGCCATAGCATTTGAAGTAACTTTGCTGATGTGAAAGAGGATGGGACTTGATTTTCCAAATTTATGGTGCTTCGTGTACTTTGTCTCTGAAGATTTATATTTCCATTTGTAACTATAAATAATAATAATAATGGTTGTTATTTGTCTGGTGATTTTAGTTTGAGGATCCAAGCCTGGAAAAAATGTACAGCGAGAATGGGGGTCTTTGTCTTACGTGCCAAGAGATTTTCCTCAGCCAGCCTATATATATATATATATATATATATATATATATACACTCCTTGAGTTAGAAGCACCTCTGAAAGTTTGGGGTTAGAAAATTTCCTTCTAGTTTTAAACCTGCCTTTAATACATTACTTAAAAGATTTTTAATATTGCTTCAGGATGTCTTTGGTATAATTCTCCAATTATGAAACCAAACAAGATGTACAGGTGGCCATTAATTTCTTTTGTTTTTTATCGACGTGTCTGTAAACATCTTACTAAACGTGTGTATCAGTTTGCTTCCAAAATATGACACTAATAACCGTTACTGCATCACGCAAATATCGCTTCTGATTCTTATATCAATTTGCTTCGAACAGTGACTCAAATGACCAATATAATCATTCAAGTGTCATACTGACTGTGTTTAATTTGCTTCTAAAAAGTTTGGATGCTATTATCAATTTGCTTTTAACGGTGACTCAGATGACCAGGTTAATCATTAAAGTATCATACTGACTGTGTGTTTGATTTGCTTCTAAAAGGTGACATTCATCAACAATGCTATGACCTGCTGAGGCTCAGTATTGTGGCTTCCCACCTGAGAGCAACTACTTGTTTCTGGATGACTATGTTGACCGAGCCAACAGTACCTCGAAATGATTTGAATTCTGCTTGCATACAAGATCAAGTACCCAACTTCTTCCTACTGCGTGGGAACCATGAATATGTCAGCATTAACCGAATCCATGGCTTCTATGATGAATGTAAGAACCCGTCTATCTATTTATTTATATTTATTTTGTATATTTTAAGCCTGAAGTAAATGTAATTGCCCAGAAAAGAAAATCTGTCCAGACTATTAATGACTTGTATTTATATAGCTCCATTTTTGTCACTAGGCATCTGTCGATCATGTAGAACAATTGTGAATCGCTGAATTAAGACCCATACACAGCGGCTGTCTCAGCAGAGAATCGGACCTAAGTTGCAGGGTAACCAGCAATCAGCTGAAGCAACCATTCTACTTTGGATTTTTCTACTTTGGATTTTGTACATTTTCCTGTTGTTTTCTTTCGTTTTCTACATTTCTGCTGTTTTTTTTAATATTTTATCCAGCTTTTCTCAGTCAGCTATGACAACAATCCTTTGGTTGAAACACAGGTATGATGACAGCAGTTCAACAGCTAGTCATTCTTGCAACTTAGTTACATGGTTTCAAACAAAATATCGATTGCACGTGAAGGACAGAGAATCGAACCCATCTGCAAAGGCAAAACACCAATGATTCAGCTTGGCCGCAAACACAGGAGCAGTTTAAAACTGATAAAAGCTTTTCTCAATTTACAAACCTCGAGTGCTGTCATGATGAGCTGCAGTTCGTGTTCTTTGAGGAACTGGTGCACAACATAAGCACCAAATGTGAAGGAGATTCTTCTGCTGATTGGTTTCCATCCTGGCTGAGCCGTTTGTGGGTCTGTCCATAGAAGGTTGGACATCAGGCCATCCGTCTGGGACATCTAATGGCCTCTCTATCGTTCGTGTCTCTTACACTGACTGCAGATCCGGACTCAAGTCTGAAATATCAAAGAACCAGTGTACACTAGAAACTTCACAGAATTGTAATTTAATATTTGTATAGCACCACTTCAAGATAACCTCATCACTGGCGCTCTATCCGCAGGCCGCAATAATGTTAGAAACGTCACTAAGATCATAAAGTTTATCATTTAACAGTCAATAGTTAGAAGAACTAGAAAAGTCACTGGTGACAAGCTCACCCACACACGCAGAGACCTGCCAACGGATTCCCGGCCAGTGTAGACGGATAACACAACGTTCAAAATGTCCCTGGACCAAGCAGCGTCGAAGACGTAGGACGAAGTCGAGCGACAGCGTTGCACACACGAAAGCACTCGTCCACGGTGTCCCGCGTAGGTGGCGTCAGGTCGTTTGCTCGAGCAGGCAGGCCGATCCTTAGTAGACACACTTCGACTGATCGTACAAGCCCCTCTTGCTAGACGACTGAAGTAGATCCGATGCCATACCTCGTTTGCCACAACCATCCATCTCGACACTGAACCTGACATCCCTTGACTAGAGATGGACTCTTCCAATGTCGAACGGGCTTTAAACACGTGCAGAATAAAACCGTCCAAAAGGTCGAAATTCATGTCAGTCTCGTGCAAAAATATCCAATACGCGGACTTGATCACAGTTACAGTCCGAACTCGAAAGAACAATTGATAAACTCCGCCTTAAGACAAACTTATGGCGAAATGACGAGCGGCGAAAAACCAGCGACCTTGACGAGTTACAACAATGATCACTTTCTAAGGTTCTATTAGAAAACGATTGTGTTCGATTCTCAGTTAAATTTTAGATTTACACTGGGCATAAATAAACTCAGATTGAGATTTAGGCAAACGGCCGACACCGGCGAAATTAAACTCTAAATGAAACTGAACAAATGATTACACTTGATGGAATAAGAATTGATCCCAGTCGCAAAGGCGAAACGCCAAAGATTCAGCTTGGCTGCAAACACAGGAGCAGTTTAAAACTTGATTAAGGCTTTTCTCGACCACAAACCTCGTGTGCTGTCACGATGAGCTGCAGTCCATGTTGTCTGAGGAACTGGTGCACAACATAAGCACCAAATGCGAAGGAAATTCCTCTGCTGCTTGGTTGCCATCCTAGCTGAGCCGTTTGTGGGTCTGTCCATAAAAGGTCGCACATTAGACCAATCTGGACGATCTAGTGGCCTATATATCGTCCGCATCTACTCCACTGACTGCAGATACGGACTGAGACCTGAAACAGTACACTAGAACCTTTCTATAATGCTACCTTTGTGAGTTACAACTACAGTTTACACGAAACTTAATGAACTGACACTGACATGAAACGATAGCCACAACTCTTTGCCAATCTTCATGGTCAAGCCCTGATTCTTGCTTCACTGGTAATCTGGGGCTGAATAGATTGTCACAAGTTTCCTGCATGCAAAGTACTTGAAGCCGTTGTCGACAACCTTGAAAATGAGATTATAGTCAATTCTGCAGCTGCACACAACACTTTACATATATTCTCAAACAAGCCGTTACCACAAAGTACATCATGGACGAATTTTAAAACTGGGTCTCACCATAGCACTACGAGGAACGAGGACGAAACCTTAGCAAGAGCTACAACTTGAGCACCAGTAACATTAGCAACATTAGCAAATGTCAGGTATGTAGGTATGCAGCTGAATTTCTATAACAATCCTTTAGTTAAAACACAGGTATGATGACAGCAGTTCAACAGCTAGTCATTCTTACAACTTAGTTACATGGTTTCAAACAATATATTGATTACTCGTGATGGACAGAGAATCGAACCCATCTGCAAAGGCGAAACACCAAAGATTCAGCTTGGCCACAACAAAGGAACAGTTTAAAACTGATAAAAGCTTTTCTCGACCACAAACCTCGTGTGCTCTTGCGATCAGCTGTAGTCCTTGTTCTCTTAGGAAGTGGTGCATGACACCTCCACCGCCGCCTTCCTATCTGAGCTTTTTGTGGGTCTGACCACAGAAGGTCACAAACCAGACCATCATCTGGGCTCTCCAGTGGCCTCTCTATGTTTCATATTTGTTTGATCGACTATAGTTCCGGACTCAAACCTGAAATATCAAAGTACACTAGAACCTTTCTATGCCACCTTTGTGAGTTACAACTATAACCACTTTCTAATAAGGTTCTATTAGAATGAGATTCTGTTCTATGCTCAGTTATATTTTAGATTCATAATGGGCATAAATAAACTCAGAATGAGATTTAAGCAAACGGCCGACAGCGGCGAAATTAAACTCAGAATGAAGCTAATCAAATATGCCAGAGTGAATTTATACAATGTGTGGAAAAAGACCAAGAATTAACTTACATGAAACGTAACGAACTGAAACTGACATGAAATGATAGCCGCAACTCTTTGCCAATCTTCATGGTCAAGCCCTGATTCTTGCTTCACTGGTAATCTGGGGCTGAATAGATTGTCACAAGTTTCCTGCATGCAAAGTACTGGAAGCCGTTGTCGACAACCTTGAAAATGAGATTATAGTCAATTCTGCAGCTGCACACAACACTTTACATATATTCTCAAACAAGCCGTTACCACAAAGTACATCATGGACGAATTTTAAAACTGGGTCTCACCATAGCACTACGAGGAACGAGGACGAAACCTTAGCAAGAGCTACAACTTGAGCACCAGTAACATTAGCAACATTAGCAAATGTCAGGTATGTAGGTATGCAGCTGAATTTCTATAACAATCCTTTAGTTAAAACACAGGTATGATGACAGCAGTTCAACAGCTAGTCATTCTTACAACTTAGTTACATGGTTTCAAACAATATATTGATTACTCGTGATGGACAGAGAATCGAACCCATCTGCAAAGGCGAAACACCAAAGATTCAGCTTGGCCACAACACAGGAACAGTTTAAAACTGATAAAAGCTTTTCTCGACCACAAACCTCGTGTGCTCTTGCGATCAGCTGTAGTCCTTGTTCTCTTAGGAAGTGGTGCATGACACCTCCACCGCCGCCTTCCTATCTGAGCTTTTTGTGGGTCTGACCACAGAAGGTCACAAACCAGACCATCATCTGGGCTCTCCAGTGGCCTCTCTATGTTTCATATTTGTTTGATCGACTATAGTTCCGGACTCAAACCTGAAATATCAAAGTACACTAGAACCTTTCTATGCCACCTTTGTGAGTTACAACTATAACCACTTTCTAATAAGGTTCTATTAGAATGAGATTCTGTTCTATGCTCAGTTATATTTTAGATTCATAATGGGCATAAATAAACTCAGAATGAGATTTAAGCAAACGGCCGACAGCGGCGAAATTAAACTCAGAATGAAGCTAATCAAATATGCCAGAGTGAATTTATACAATGTGTGGAAAAAGACCAAGAATGAACTTACATGAAACGTAACGAACTGAAACTGACATGAAACGATAGCCGCAACTCTTTGCCAATCTTCATGGTCAAGCCCTGATTCTTGCTTCACTGGTAATCTGGGGCCGAATAGACTGTCACGAGTTTCCTGCATGCAAAGTACTTGAAGCCGTTGTCGACAACCTTGAAAATGAGATTATAGTCAATTCTGCAGCTGCACACAACACTTTACATATATTCTCAAACAAGCCGTTACCACAAAGTACATCATGGACGAATTTTAAAACTGGGTCTCACCATAGCACTACGAGGAACGAGGACGAAACCTTAGCAAGAGCTACAACTTGAGCACCAGTAACATTAGCAACATTAGCAAATGTCAGGTATGTAGGTATGCAGCTGAATTTCTATAACAATCCTTTAGTTAAAACACAGGTATGATGACAGCAGTTCAACAGCTAGTCATTCTTACAACTTAGTTACATGGTTTCAAACAATATATTGATTACTCGTGATGGACAGAGAATCGAACCCATCTGCAAAGGCGAAACACCAAAGATTCAGCTTGGCCACAACACAGGAACAGTTTAAAACTGATAAAAGCTTTTCTCGACCACAAACCTCGTGTGCTCTTGCGATCAGCTGTAGTCCTTGTTCTCTTAGGAAGTGGTGCATGACACCTCCACCGCCGCCTTCCTATCTGAGCTTTTTGTGGGTCTGACCACAGGTCACAAACCAGACCATCATCTGGGCTCTCCAGTGGCCTCTCTATGTTTCATATTTGTTTGATCGACTATAGTTCCGGACTCAAACCTGAAATATCAAAGTACACTAGAACCTTTCTATGCCACCTTTGTGAGTTACAACTATAACCACTTTCTAATAAGGTTCTATTAGAATGAGATTCTGTTCTATGCTCAGTTATATTTTAGATTCATAATGGGCATAAATAAACTCAGAATGAGATTTAAGCAAACGGCCGACAGCGGCGAAATTAAACTCAGAATGAAGCTAATCAAATATGCCAGAGTGAATTTATAGAATGTGTGGAAAAAGACCAAGAATTAACTTACATGAAACGTAACGAACTGAAACTGACATGAAATGATAGCCGCAACTCTTTGCCAATCTTCATGGTCAAGCCCTGATTCTTGCTTCACTGGTAATCTGGGGCTGAATAGATTGTCACAAGTTTCCTGCATGCAAAGTACTGGAAGCCGTTGTCGACAACCTTGAAAATGAGATTATAGTCAATTCTGCAGCTGCACACAACACTTTACATATATTCTCAAACAAGCCGTTACCACAAAGTACATCATGGACGAATTTTAAAACTGGGTCTCACCATAGCACTACGAGGAACGAGGACGAAACCTTAGCAAGAGCTACAACTTGAGCACCAGTAACATTAGCAACATTAGCAAATGTCAGGTATGTAGGTATGCAGCTGAATTTCTATAACAATCCTTTAGTTAAAACACAGGTATGATGACAGCAGTTCAACAGCTAGTCATTCTTACAACTTAGTTACATGGTTTCAAACAATATATTGATTACTCGTGATGGACAGAGAATCGAACCCATCTGCAAAGGCGAAACACCAAAGATTCAGCTTGGCCACAACACAGGAACAGTTTAAAACTGATAAAAGCTTTTCTCGACCACAAACCTCGTGTGCTCTTGCGATCAGCTGTAGTCCTTGTTCTCTTAGGAAGTGGTGCATGACACCTCCACCGCCGCCTTCCTATCTGAGCTTTTTGTGGGTCTGACCACAGAAGGTCACAAACCAGACCATCATCTGGGCTCTCCAGTGGCCTCTCTATGTTTCATATTTGTTTGATCGACTATAGTTCCGGACTCAAACCTGAAATATCAAAGTACACTAGAACCTTTCTATGCCACCTTTGTGAGTTACAACTATAACCACTTTCTAATAAGGTTCTATTAGAATGAGATTCTGTTCTATGCTCAGTTATATTTTAGATTCATAATGGGCATAAATAAACTCAGAATGAGATTTAAGCAAACGGCCGACAGCGGCGAAATTAAACTCAGAATGAAGCTAATCAAATATGCCAGAGTGAATTTATACAATGTGTGGAAAAAGACCAAGAATGAACTTACATGAAACGTAACGAACTGAAACTGACATGAAACGATAGCCGCAACTCTTTGCCAATCTTCATGGTCAAGCCCTGATTCTTGCTTCACTGGTAATCTGGGGCCGAATAGACTGTCACGAGTTTCCTGCATGCAAAGTACTTGAAGCCGTTGTCGACAACCTTGAAAATGAGATTATAGTCAATTCTGCAGCTGCACACAACACTTTACATATATTCTCAAACAAGCCGTTACCACAAAGTACATCATGGACGAATTTTAAAACTGGGTCTCACCATAGCACTACGAGGAACGAGGACGAAACCTTAGCAAGAGCTACAACTTGAGCACCAGTAACATTAGCAACATTAGCAAATGTCAGGTATGTAGGTATGCAGCTGAATTTCTATAACAATCCTTTAGTTAAAACACAGGTATGATGACAGCAGTTCAACAGCTAGTCATTCTTACAACTTAGTTACATGGTTTCAAACAATATATTGATTACTCGTGATGGACAGAGAATCGAACCCATCTGCAAAGGCGAAACACCAAAGATTCAGCTTGGCCACAACACAGGAACAGTTTAAAACTGATAAAAGCTTTTCTCGACCACAAACCTCGTGTGCTCTTGCGATCAGCTGTAGTCCTTGTTCTCTTAGGAAGTGGTGCATGACACCTCCACCGCCGCCTTCCTATCTGAGCTTTTTGTGGGTCTGACCACAGAAGGTCACAAACCAGACCATCATCTGGGCTCTCCAGTGGCCTCTCTATGTTTCATATTTGTTTGATCGACTATAGTTCCGGACTCAAACCTGAAATATCAAAGTACACTAGAACCTTTCTATGCCACCTTTGTGAGTTACAACTATAACCACTTTCTAATAAGGTTCTATTAGAATGAGATTCTGTTCTATGCTCAGTTATATTTTAGATTCATAATGGGCATAAATAAACTCAGAATGAGATTTAAGCAAACGGCCGACAGCGGCGAAATTAAACTCAGAATGAAGCTAATCAAATATGCCAGAGTGAATTTATACAATGTGTGGAAAAAGACCAAGAATGAACTTACATGAAACGTAACGAACTGAAACTGACATGAAACGATAGCCGCAACTCTTTGCCAATCTTCATGGTCAAGCCCTGATTCTTGCTTCACTGGTAATCTGGGGCCGAATAGACTGTCACGAGTTTCCTGCATGCAAAGTACTTGAAGCCGTTGTCGACAACCTTGAAAATGAGATTATAGTCAATTCTGCAGCTGCACACAACACTTTACATATATTCTCAAACAAGCCGTTACCACAAAGTACATCATGGACGAATTTTAAAACTGGGTCTCACCATAGCACTACGAGGAACGAGGACGAAACCTTAGCAAGAACTACAACTTGAGCACCAGTAACATTAGCAATATTAGCAAATGTCAGGTATGTAGATATGTAGCTGAATTTCTATGCAGGATGTTTAAACAATTTAAAAGGGGACTGTGAGTTTAAGTAAACACTCAGTGATGACAACAATTGTTTGGTTGAAACACAGGTATGATGACAGCAATTCAATAGCTAGTCAATCTTACAGCTTAGTTACATGGTTTCAAACAAAATATTGATTACACTGTACGGAGTAAGAATCGAACCCAGTCGTAAAGGCGAAACGCCAAAGATTCAGCTTGTCCGCAAACCAGAGCAGTTTAAAACTGATAAAGGATTTTCTCGACCACAAAGGTCGTGTGCTCTGACGACAACGAGCTGCAATCCATGAGCTCTTGGGAACTGCCAAACAGCATCGGCGCCAAACTTATACGAAATCCCTCTGCTGCTTGCTCGCCATCCTGTCTGACACTTCTGCGGGTTGAACCAGAGAAGGTGACACATAAGACCATCGTCTGGTATCTCTAATGGCCTCTGTATATTACAGGCCTTTGATGCAGGTCGACTCCATTTGCGACATTTTGCAACCAGTTGGAGGGACAGTGGGTGATGGAGCTCTTCTGTTGAGCGACTATCCTTTGCTGCCTGAACCCAGATAGTCTTTAAATGACGTTTGTATGGAACGTTTCATAGAAACAGAGTGGCTGAGGATGCTGGAGAGTGATGACTACAGCCAGCCGTCTATGGCTGTCTGTCTCGTTCTATCACCTCCAGTTTAAACATCTTTCTGAACATGCGGTGGATCCAGGCACACAGTCTTCAGCATGGTACATTCGCCTGAAGCTTTGCTTAATTATCTGTCTTGACGAAGATCACGACAGGCTCCATCAAACCATAGCGTGAGAAATCTGTGGCGGGCTTTCGCCTTCTTCAGGGAGAAGAGACTATTGATCGAGTTCCACATAGATTTGTTGGCAGAGATCTTCCGAGGAACAGCCTATAGTCGAAAGTCCTTACAGAGCGGACGGTCCAGTAAGCCAGGTTGGAAGGTCTTTCAGTCTATGTTCTTCCAGTCCTGCATATCCCCGACCATACAAATTTGCTGTCATGCCGCTAAGGAGTGGTAATTAGTAGAAGATCGTATTCCGAGAGGGATGGTGGCTCTATCCTAGCTATGCAAAACTCCAAAGTAAACTATTTCATATAATAGCCAAGCAGTAAAAATAAATTACAATTCTTTATTATGGGAGACATTTCTGGATTCCAAAATTTCGCTATTTCAGACGTTAAAAACACAAGTAAAATCAGAAACTTGGAAATTTTTTGCACAGATATTTATCAACATCAGTGGGACGCAAGAAAACAAAGACTATTAATTTACTTGATTCATTTTAAAAATAAGTAAGTAAATATTATTGTCCTTTTAAAAGAACATGGTCATTAACTGGTTAAGTGACTTAGTCATCTCTTACTTTAAAAATTTCTAATGTTAATTGTACACACTACATCAGAATGGATTGAATCTTAATTTCATGCTGTTCATTTCAGACATTACTTTAGCTTGCATTTATTCTGATATTTGTGATATCATAATATGCAATGATTAATAATTTTTTGACTTGCTTTTTAACTGTATTTGCTGAAGCCAGCTGGTTCTTGAGCTCAGAGAGCAACCAGCTAGTTCTGCTTCAAACTGGCAACCTGTCGCTACACTGAAATGAACTATGAAGATTAAGGGCAAGACATTTATGACAGTTTGAGTGTTTTACCTATTTTTCTTTGAACCTGTTTTTAATTGGCTTAATATCCCTTAGAGTAAAAATGCTGAGATGGACTGTAGTGTGTATATGGATTTCTCTGTGAAATCTGATCCTGAACTCCTTCATCATATAAACTGCCTGCTGTCTGTGTCTTTGTCTGTCTCTCTCCCCTTTCTCTCTGTCAGTCTCTCACTAGCACGAATTTAGACACGTTGTGGTGAGGACTTGAGGGCATTTAATTGTATGACACAGTGGTCTGTTCAGTTGGCATGCTGTGTGTGTGAACGATGGCTTATGGGCTTGACTGTGTGGAGCAAACTTCACTGACCCTGGTAAACTTGTTTGCACATGTGCCTGTGTCACAAGCAGTACATCTGACACCAGCATAAGCTGGTCCCACATCTAGAACTTTGGGATTTGTTCATTTTTTGATGGCTCAAGCGCTGAAGAATAGCAATGCGTGCATCCTCCAAGTCCCAATATGCGACAGGGATCTTTACTTACATTTTAACTCAGCTTCAGGACGTACCTCACTATAGCACAACCTCGTTATGATGTGGTGCCTGGTATCGGCTCCATTAAAAGAAGGATCAAGTGTACTGTAGGTTTGCGTAGTTTGTCTCAGAACTCAGTGAGTTCTAATGAATTTCTGTTGAGGCACGTAAACAAATGTGATCCGTGTCAATGAGTTCTAACAAGTTTCTGTTGAGGCACATAAACAAATGTGATGCATGACATGTTCAGCCATTTTCTTTAGGGTGTGTAAATGAGCAGTTATACACTGTATGATGTGATGATTCTTACTTGCTGCGGTGCACAGTACTGAGAAATACAGGCATGTCGTATGTTACGTGAAATGTAAATGTGGAATGTAAATACTCTGCCTTGTTTTGTTGTTGAATTAGCATTAAATTATGTGCAGTAATGTATGATATTTGGTATTTTTGTTAAATAACTGACTTGTTATTCAACTGGTCAACAAAGAAATATAAGCCGCATATCTACAAGATGACAGACATACTGAAATACATGTTTGTTTGCACCACTTGGCCCAAGTTTATTACTATCAACACAGCTGAAACATTTTTACAAGTAAAGCAAAGAGCGCATTCTAGCGATTCTATTTTGACTTGCCTTCCACAAAGCCCTGAGCTAGAGACCTATATGTAAGTTGACTGTATTCAAAGAAATTACTTCAGTTAAATCTAAACAAACAGTGCAGTCCCAGGCATTAACAGCCGGTGCATCAATGCTTCCCAGAACCTGGTAATTTCGTATGGTAGAAAGAGGATAAGCTCACTGAAAGTCTCACACCAAAATCAGAAAAGACTTGGTAATACCAACTTCTAGAAAGCATTGCATTGTGACTTAACAGCTTAAACGCAAGTGGCTGGCAGATTAGCCTACCATTTGTAAACTAAACACAAAAGAGCCTCTCCATATAATAAACATCCCTGTAACATAAATTCTGGTATAACAAGGTCAGCAACATGAACCCAAATTTAATGGAACCTTTAAAGTGACCTCCTTACTGCACCGACCTCATTATAAAGCTTGTCCAAATTTGAGAAAATAAATTTAAAGAGATGTTATTTTATCACCTTTTTCTGAGCTAGGCTCTTCGAATGTAGACGTAATATGGAAACTTCTATCGTAATACACAAGGTGCTACATAAGTGTCTGTGGTACTTTACGTCATATTACAGCAGCAAAGATGAAATCAACAAAGCGGTCTACAGAAAGAAACAGAATGATCTTCACATCATCCTTGAATAAAACTTTTGCAGTTTCACCAATTTATATCTAACCTCAAACTAAACTGATTTTTCATAATTAGTTATGACTGTGAGGAAAAGGTGACAAGGAATGTAACAAACGAGATTCTAGGTTCTCAGCTGGAAACTTCATACATATTCCTTTTTTATAGTCATAACCACAACATCTTATGTCTTTTTTGCCAGAGCACCTTTATCCAATTACAGAGCATTAGCTAGGACACCATCAATTACATCAACTTTCTGTGACATCATTAATCTGTGACTTTTTTATATTTCATGGTATTCAAAGAGGGTTAACTACTACTAGAAGAAACTTGTTTTAACCCTTTAAACTACACTGCTTTGGTATTCCAAGAGGGTTAACAGAAAATCAGCCCCACCAGCACTGACTTTTTTAGGAGGTGGAAACACAAACTGCAAAAGTCAAACGACAATACTCAAGAGAAATGTCCTCTTCACCGAAACAAACAGCAAATCATCAGCAAAATACAAAGTACAGAAAGCCCAAACCATAACAACATCCATGCCTGCACTATAATAATAATAATAATAATAATAATAAATAATAATAATAATAATAAAAACCTACAACAATAATAATAATAATAAAAACACACAAAGCAATAATAATAATAATAACATAAATTTAAAGAGCCGTTATTTACAATTTCATAAATGTTCATCTCATCATCGTCACCTCATTTATTGATCCCAAAACTTAAAGATGGTATAAGTATTGTAGAGCATACAAATAAATATAACATATTAGCCTAATAATGATAATAACAATTTAATAATAAATGTTCTGTTAAAAATTTCCAACAATATTACATTACCATAATGGTTGTCATTACTTTATTACAACACTGGTTGGTATTACATTCCAAAATGTAAGCAGCATCCTTCTCCGAATCTGGCTTAACCGTACAAACTAAACAGCATAACCTATTCTTTTCTGCATATTACAGTTTCATACCCAACACACATTCCAGTGCTTTTCCAAGGACTTTTCACACATCACATGTTCCATATAAATGTTCCGATCACACACATGCATGCACACATACACACTTTCACGAAGACTAAAATGTCTGTTTTGCAACTTTTCAATCAATTCCTCCCCGCTTTTCAACCAATCCCTCAATAACTTTCAATCAAACGGATCAAATCAATTTCCTAAGAGTCCCTACAGCAACCAATTGTTCTCAGTCCACTTCATGCTGACTATTTACATTCTCCAAAGAACATCAACAATTGCACTTAATACCACATAACAGTACTCTCAAAAATCTACTCGTCTATTTACAAATGAGTAAATTTCACATCTGCGTTGAGCCATCACATTAAAATCGCCGACGTCATACAATCGTCTTGTCATCTGCGTGATAGATGGCCTTCAAGTCATGTTGACGCTGTTCAAAGTCACGTGCCTTGTTGTACAACAGAACGCCAAGGATTACCGTGAATGTTCCGACTCCACTGAGCAGCGTAACGGAGTTGCCAAAAACGAGAATTGACAGCCAGATAGCGATCGCCCGCTTCACCGTGTTGCAGACACTGAAAAAGACAGAAGTTGGAATTACGAGGATCTAAGCCAAATGACTCAAATCAATTTCACTCAAATCAATTTCACTCAAATCAATTTCACTCTGCCCACAGCGACTCAAATCCTCTCAGCTGCATTAAGATGACTTTTCCACCTCTCAGATTCAATCTACTGACTTCAGGCTCCAGTAATAAATAATTAACTGCGTTTAGGGTTTAAGGGGTATGGCTAGAGTGCCCTCCTTGGTCCACCCTTGCACAACTGGTCTATATATTATTATGCAGATATTTAATGCTACTTCAACAACAATACAAAGTAAAGTATTGTTGTTATTAATTAAATACTTGTTAGTTATATTGACGGAGAATGACCCTTGAGGAGATGGCCGGGAAACGAGATTTGTGGAGGGGTGTCATAGAGAAATCAACGACTGGATCCAGTCCAGAGATGATTACATGACATGACATGAGTTATATTGAGCTAGTCTGTGAATTCACCTCAAAAGCGCCGACGTCTGGAAAAGGATACAACTTAGACTGCCTTGCAGAGCTGGGATGCTTGTTATTTTTATTTCATTTCTAAACCCAGACGGAAGGAGTCAAGGCCTGCATGGTCCTCAAGTGATCAAGCGATTCTAATCTGTGCATGACAAGTGAGACATACATTATATTCAACTCACCTGTGTGTGACAGGTGAGACATACTCCATCAAGACCCAAGCGGTCATTGTCTGGTAGTGATACATCAGGCCATTCAGAATCATCCAGATGAAGATGTGGAATGTGGTTTTGGCAGCAAGCGTATAGTCCATCAGCCAGTAGCAGATCGGAACCTGAAGAATGGTCGACGCCATGCAGCTGAAGAACTGGAACTCGGCCGGCCTACGTTCGTGCAAAACAAAAAACCCAAATACTATTAATGCTATTTCATCAAATACATTAAGAAATAATACTATTGTTACACTCCAGCTTATAAATTAAAATAAAGAATGAAGTGAAATTTAATTTTCAATTCCACATTTACACTATAACCTTCATATCAACCATAATTTATAACTCAAGTACCAAGTTACAAAAACTTATAGTGCAATGAGATTATACTTTACAGTTGTATTAATGTGCAGTTCCGTTTTCCTTGTCATATCAGAACCCATTTTAAAATGCATCATATTGTAAGGAGTTTCTGGTGTATTCTTGCTATTAAAGAAGCAGATGATTTATCAAAGCTTAGCCACAAAAGTACTGTGAAGTATATTAGAAAAATTTAATATTAGGACCAATAACATGAAATCTAATAAGGAAATTAATGTTAAGTTGTAAGCTGAGTCTCTGTAAAACTTACGTTGTACGGGACGATTCGCTGCTCAAGGATAACTTCGACAGAACAAACTGCAAACTAGACAAATTTACAGCTTCTTACTATATATTACGTAAAATTTATTGACTGATATAAAATTAAAAATCTATAATACTGAGATGCAAAACTGTGCTTATCCAGTTTTTGCACTAAAGACATCACTGATTGCAACTAAAATCTCTTCTGAACTTCTGAATACGATTAAACTTGAAGTGGCCACTGGCTGATGCCTCGGGCATTACAACAGCATTATACAAGTCACTAGATCCAATCAGAACTACACCACTGTGAAATAAAGATAAAAGTAAAGGTAAAGTTAAAGATAAAGGCAACATAAAGACAGAGACAAAGGAAAAGATAGAGGCCGAGAAGAGGCAGAACAAGAGTCCAAGTGCCATATTTGCTGGTAGAAGGGGTGAGCAAGGAGCAGTAATAATAGGGCTAAATTTTGCTAACCTCACTGAGCTTGCGTGTGGCATGCTGGTCTATCGGTAATGCATTTGGTCAGTGATCACACGGTTGCCGGTTCGACTCTGTGCAACGACCTTGGGCAAGTTGTTTGCACACACCGTGCCTCTGTCACCAAGCAGTATAATTTGGTACCAGCATAAGCTGGGAAGTAAATGGTAAGTCATGCGATGCAGTGGCCTCATCCATGTCCAGAACCATTGCTGGCTCAAGGGCCTAAAGAAAAGGAAATGAGTGCCTCCCCTCTGTCTCACTTGTGGGATATGGGATACTTTATTTACTTCTCTGAGCATGCCAGCATCGTATAAAAAGCAGTACACAAGCTTACTGCTTTGCTACTGGTACCTAATAATATATTAACCAAGTACATTAATATTCTATTAACCAAGTATATCAACCAGTACACAATGATCACCCACCATTCTGCTAGGTTTGTGCCAAGTGCCGCAAGAAATCCGATGAGAGTGAAGCTGATTTCGTAGGCACTGCAGAGTACGAGACCGATAGTGATGGGAATGAGCGAGAGAAGAACGTAGACACCATTTCGTTCACCGAGCAGCATAAACGAGATAAAAACGGTGAAGAGTGGCGCCGAACTTTTAACAGTTTCCGTGAATGAAACGGCGACATATTCAAGTGAAATCAAACCAAGAAACACAACGAGAAATCTACAAAAAGATAAAAACCAAATTACAAACCAAGTTATAAGACAATCAGAAACCAATTAATAACCAGCATCATCAAAATTTAACAACAACCTTGACAATAACCAATCTAGAACCTTAGGAATGCTCAAATCCTAAAATAAACATAGTTACAATATACACGTGGTGCCACCTGCACAGGAGTGCCAAGTAAATCTGATCTACAAACCAGCTGAATTCTACAGTAATGCATGTGCTGGACATTACGACAATTGTAAGCACAGGAATGTGGAAAACATGGGAACTGACCTCGTAAAGCCGACAAAAGTCATGCTGGTGTAGAAGCTAACGGGTCGCCTGACGCAGTCCCTCGTTGCTCGACCCATGTAGCATGGACAGTACATGTTGGCTGCACCCATCACCGTACTCACAACTATCTGAACGGTAGCTGAAGGGCAAACAAAACAAGAAATTCAAGCAAGTTTAAGACAAAGATAACCCAGCTTCCTGTAAGCCAACCAATCATGGTCTGTGCTGCCAATGTGACCCAGTTTCTGTAAGCCAACCAATCACAGTCAATGCTGCCAATGTGACCCAGTTTCCTGTAAGCCAATCAATCACAGTCAATGCTGCCTGTGTGACCCAGTTTTCTGCTGCTTGTGCCAAATCTGAATGAGTCTTTTGTCTTACTCTCTGTATGATCTGTAGTTTAAAACAAAATGAAAAACAGATTTTAAAAATGCTGGAGAAATATAATACAAATAAGTTTCAGATGAACTTGGGATCTAGGATTTCAGTTATTCTGCGCTGGTGAGGCCTTCAGGGTATAACTGCATGTCTGTCAGAGACAACACATGCACCGTTAGATTGCATGTAAACATTTCCAGTAGGGAGATGGTCTGAGTTTTGCTTTTTGTACTTTATTTTGTGTCTTTATGTAATTTTGGTTCCATTTTTAGTCTGCCTAGTGCAAAATAAAGCATATATCAATGCCCAGGGCTGAATGTATTAAAAGCATAAGGAACGGCTTTCTCTTGTTGGAACCCCGCTGCCATAATTCCTCTTCCTTTAGGAACATGCCCGTGATGACAATAAATTTAATTCAATTCCATTTAAAAGCCCGACCTTCCCACTGCCAGCAAACAGTTGATGTATTCATCTTATAGCTGAGTTCGCTAGAGGGCACTAGTTAAACAGAATCTTTGAAAATATCTGTCTGTCCTGGCAAAGATATGAACCCCAACATCTAGTTTGACAGGCTAACACACTAACCATTAGACTACCACACACCCCGAATAACAAAACAAACAGACAGACAAATGACGGGCAGCAAGCTCACAGAACAGAACTGGTTCGGCTTCCAATGTCGTCAGAGTGTACTTATTCATGAACAAAGTCAGAAAGCTGGTCAGGTACCAGACGATTAAAGCCACAATTGCGCCAAAGCTCAGAAGACCAGGCGAGGAATCGTCTTCGATCTTCAGTTTGATGCCATCCACTTTAGCAGCTGCCATCTTCTGATGCAGGAGTTTTTTGTAGAAACCGTTTTTACTCAACGGCATCACTCAGATGATAAGACGGCTGAAAAGATAATATGGAACGTCTGGTCACTTTCAAAGTAAATTCGGAAATATTGTTGTATGACCCCAACTTCACCAATTTATATAAAATTTTCACGCACCAAATTTTAGGAAATTTTAATGTCAATTAGCTGCATGTTTTCTGTGGCATAAACATCTGTCTGAGGTACACAAACCGATATGCGAGGTACTTCAAAGGTGTTACATTAATACATACATATATAAATATATATGGCTTTACCCTACTTCTCTATCTTTAGACCATGTTTTCTTCATCCCTTCTTATAGATCTTTTCCTTTGATCCTCCCTTTAAAATCCTTTCTTGTAGATCCCTTCCTTTTGATCCCTTCTTATAGATCCCTAACTCTAGATTACACCCAATGGTTTTGGTGTTGCGCCTGAAATACTGAACGTTGTCCACACCCAGAAACCCATTTAGCTCTCGACTGGGACAAGACAGAGTAGGAAGAGCAGAAGTCTAGCCGACTCCTACCACATCCGTTAATGGCGATGTCTTTATGTCTGTGGCAAATGAAAAGCTCGTTAGCCATAAAACAATTCTCACTCTTAAAAATGACACAAGTTCCAGCAGCAAGACATTAAGAATTTATTAATTTTACGAACAGCAAATACTTACTATGGTCCCAACTAAGCTTGGAATGACATGATGGTCCAGCCCGATCAAGCGCTGAACTTGCCCGTGTCCAACTAGAACAGTTAACACCACCAGCATTCGATTGAACCAACTAAATCAACAGAACACACGTGGCCGCTTCAATAACACCAAACCAATTTCTACAAATCGGTATATTATCACCTATTTTGAATGGGGCGACAAACATAACAGTTTAAGTGTTTTCAACATCGCCGCTCACAAACAGCCACGTAACATAGCTTCCCCAATGAGGCCTTAGTTTACACGATAGCGTCTCATGGATACCCGTCAACAGCCTCTTCTTAATATTTATTGGTATTAATTTAGCCACGCCCACTCAATGAGAGTTGACTTTTCCACGCCCACGGAGTTGTTTCACAGGCGTCACAAGCATTTACATTGGAACAGCTATTGTTCCATTTGGCAATAAAAACACGCGTTTACAAGATTAATGTAATCGTAATCTCGGGATTTCTACAGCGCCCAACGAAAGCTAATTCACGGCAACCAGCTTATTCACAGGAGCTCAGTAAAAACGAAATCGATAGGCAGGAATGGTTCGGTTCCAGGTCAAGATCCAAGAGCCGAGGCAGTCAGGCAGGCTACGATGGATGGTGTTTGGAATTAAACTGAAAAGTGAGATAAGGGGTTAAAGAGCAATCAGGATAGGATTTGTGGGAGTGTTTTCAGTTTTGAGCGAAAGACTGCGCAGAAATTCCAAAGGGAGAAATGTTCCAAGGCGAGTTCGTATGATGGGTCAGATAATTGTCGTAATTCTGACGGAAGAGGGGTGTGGCAGCTGTGGCTACGGAGCGATTCTCAAATCTTAAGGATGGGTGACAGAAGGGCGGACAAGTGTTACAGCGGAAAAGGAGCTGGTTGTGCGGAGTGGTCAGATCGTAAATAGCTGGGTAAGCTGAGGTTTGGGAGGATTGAAGTGTATTGTAAGGTAAGCACGGTCCTGCCACAGCTGTTGACTTCTGGCACCGCCAATGCTTTATATAATAAATACAAACTTTCTACATAAAAAATAATCAAATATTACACCTAGAATACACCAAAGAATTATGATTACACCATTGCGTCTCATGGCTACTCGTAAAAGAACTATAACGGTATTTCAATTAGTCCTATAGTGTTAGAGTTGATTTGCATTTTAATAGGAATAGCAAACCATTTGAAAAACGCCAGACGTATTAATTACTATTGATTTCGCCCTATAATGTTACAATTGATTTGCGTTTTAATAGGAATACCAAACCGCTTTGAAGAACGTCAGACGTATTAATTATTATTGATTTTTCAGCCGCGAAAGTTGTTCGATCGAAACCATAAGCGGACGACGTCAATACGTGCAACACTGTATCTGGCTGGTCCGAAGGAAACCGGTTTCAGTTAGGCTTAAGCGCAGGGTGAGAATGGGGAGTGTTGTCAGTATTAAACTTTATTAAAAGAATTACTGCACGATGAAAACGAACAAAGAAGACTAAAATTATTATGGTATAGGTTCTATTGGCGATGAAAGAAAAAAGATAAACTTAGGCCAACGATGCAAAACGTCGCAAGTATTAATTCATATTAATTCAATTAATTCATATTAATTCAATTCCGTACGAATTATGAAGTATTCATTCATACTTCATAATTCATACGGAATTCATATTTATTGGCCGTATAGCCGATACCCTGCTTATTTTTCAATGAATTAATCGGGTGAGATCCTTCACCACCGTTGCCCGTTTGAATGGGCGCCACGCCCTTTGAAGTCCCGTGCGAGCCGGAGAGATTCAAATCTAAGAAATAAGCCATCACCGGGACGCGAACCAGCATTCTCACGCTCACAGGCGCCTTGACTTACGCGTTGACCAATGTAGCTATCCAGGCCAGTTTTAGCTTCTATTAGGCCTACAGGCATTCCAGGACATCCTCTAAGTGGCCTAGCCACGGGTTGTCAGGCAGCTCTAGTGCCATTACAATACAAGTTTCAATTCACTTTAAAATTAATGCACGAAAGAATGCAAGGTGGCAGATACATGTATTTGTTTATTACAGCAGTATGACGGCGCCAATGCAGAAAACGTGTGTAAAAGCAGCTGTTCAGCTAAGCTGTGATGAACCTGCGAAGCTTCTATTCACAAGATCTATTTGAAACAGATGAACGCAAAGACAAAGAAGTCCGACGAGTTTAATTCAGCCAAGACACGAAAATAGAGTCCAAACACAACCTTATACATGGTTTCACAGTTATGAACATTATTATTTGTATGTATGTAAGTATGTACGTGGGCTATTGTATAGCAAGCTTTGAGGACTTGTCAACAGCATTGCAAACGTGGCTGTCTATAAGATCTACTCAGGTGTACCTTTCTTCGTGTATTAAGCGCTATTATCTAATAACAAAGCACCAACTGACGGTGCTGAACAATTGTGTCTGAAGAACTTGCTCAAGTCTCAACACATTAACCATTTCAGTGGAGGCTCGAAACTGCACTTTTCATTACCAGGTAAGTACGGTACTCCATCTAGCTGCTCCAATCCCAAACACCATCCCCTGTAGATGTCTGACCGTTGCCTGCTTGATTTGGATCTTGACCTAGAACTGATTCCCAAGAAGCTGGTTCCCAAGACTGAGTTTTCACTGGGCGCAGCAGAGAAATCTTGAATATACGACTACGAATACAGCGTCACCCAAAACATGACTGTCTAGACCAGAAATCTTCATCAGTTCAATGCACTGAACTCAGAGAAATGAAAACCAACTCCTGACATGTAGCAGTACTCTTACAAAATCTGTCAACATCAGCCCCAAAGTCTTTATTTTTGGAAATTCCCAGTTACCAACTTATCAAAATGACAATACTACTAAAAACACAAACTAAAATTAATCAACTTGTGATTAACTGAGATTAAACAACTGCAATGGCAGGACTTTTTAACAAACAAAACGTCAGCACACCATGAAAAGGAACATCAGAAAAAAAATGGCAAAAAAGCATTTGTAGCCAACAAAATAAACTGGAAAGTAATGCCGTATAGTACATGCCTTCAATCTCATGGTGTTGTCATGGTATTCAATAGTTTAAATTTAGAATTTCACTGATTTAACACCGCCTTAAATTTAAGAAAAATGCTGAAGTCAACAGATAAATCTGAGATTGCTATGCATGTTCGTTTCCCTGTGTTACTTGTGGAAAACGCCTGCATTAATTTGATTAATTTCTTCAGAATAATACATAGCCATCTGGCGGCAGAGTCTGAAGATGTATGGTTGATGGCCACAAACGAAGTTTGGTCTAATTAAAATTAATGCATTTGTTTCACATGTCAGCCACACAGTTTCAATTAAGAGTCCATTAAGTTCAAGTTCTGCATGGTCAAAACCATCAGAATGACATCTAATGAAATGCTTTCCACAACAACTAATCTAATCCAATATAATGACTTCAGTAACGCCGTTACCATAATGCCCAAGGTATCAGTTGATGCATTCAAGTGAAATCAAAATCATAATCACCCAGGTTGCTCTATACAGCCAACCCTCGTTCGAGTCTATCCCTATATGCTACCCAATGAAAATTACCCGTAAATTATCAAGCCAACCATCCTCAAGTGGCAAGAATTCCCACCCACAGGTCCAGCCTCAGACTTCAGTCATGTTTTTGTGGTTGATAGCAGTGGGAAAAGACCTGTTTAGTGGAGATGCATCTTCAACGGGACAGTCTAAACTATTGGGGGGAATTAATTACCTGTTTGCACACGTGAAACGTAAGAGAAAAACGCAGATCTGTTAAGACAGTCTAAACTAGTGGGGGAACTCCCCTTTTCTACCCTACAGATTCTACCCTGATTAAGTGCAGTATCAGCATTTCAATTTAAAACCAAATCAGTTGCTAATCTGAAACATTTCTCTCTTATTAACTGTAATGTTGTGAAATTTCTTGAAGCAATTACATCCACATCATAAAAAGCACAAAAACAAAGCTAAATATGCGACTGTGTTTGACCAACACTTTTCTCCATAGCACAAATTCACCAATTAAATGCTTCCGAAGCAAACTATATTTTCACATAACACAGCAGTTTTCTAGTTTACAACAGGAACATTAGCAAAAGCATTTGAAAACAATTTTGCACATTAGCAATATATCATTCCTGAACTCCCATCTCGATAATTACTTTTAGCTTAACATTACTTCAAATGTGCAAAGCGAGATTAAGTCATTTAATCCAGAATTCACATAATATACCCTGCAAGAAAGCTAAGAATAAAATAACACATGCTGTAATAATCAAGCTCATATAAGCACTCAAAGTAATACATGGCTACAAAAACCGTTATAAAGCGTTAAGTAGTGTGTCAACCTTGCACAAACCAACATTAAGACTTGCTACTAATGTACGACAGCAATAACCTTGCAATCAGTCAGTCTAGAAGCATGAAAACCACAGATTTAAATTGTGAAACATTACATACAGACTGGCCACAAATTTATTAGATAACTTACTCACTACAGAGTGCAACAACAGTTAAAAGAAATATCTGCAGTGGTAATACTTCAATTTACCGAATATTTACCAACCATCACAAAAGGACTTCACACGCTTTTCATGCACAGCAGCAAACCTGAATCTTGATATACAGATTCAAATGAAAAACATGTTTATAACATTCAAGATCACAAAGGAAGTCAACTTAATGCAAATAATGAAATTTTAAGAAATCAAAACATTCTTTGGTAAATGCTAGAAATAAAGTTTAAAAAATGGAATGTCCATTATGAAACTGTTTTCCACAAGCATTTGACATGGGTTCTGTGCCAAGCAGTAATCTACTTTTGGAATATCTAAGAAAATGTTCAAAACTGGTGCTCCTAAATTCAGACAAAGCAGATTTTAAGCTTTGCTATCACAAATTTAAATGCATCACAAATTTAAATGCATTATTATGAAATGACAAAACACAGAACTTACACTCTAGGCAAAAGTAATTCACTAATCCTACTGGAGCCCTTCTGTGTAAACAAATCTAGCGATTCTGTTATCTCCTTTGTGAATACTCATTGTGCTAATCATTAAATACAAAAGCAAATAAAACTGAGAAATACTAAACTCGACACAGCAAGCACAGCACTCTAAAAGAACGCAGGTCCATCCTCATGCGCCTCTTCCTCATGCTCCCGAATCTTTGTCGAGACAATCGCCACCTTCTTCTGCCTGTCCGGGACCTTGATGATCCTCACAGTGTTGGTGTGACCGGCGCCAGCACGCCACCCTGTAACTATGACAACCGGGACGCCTGACTTCACAATGCCACGGTCAAAACCGATGTCGATGGCGTTGTTGATACGACAGTCCATGTCCTCAGTCCAGTCGCTGAGGCGAGGAGCTGTGTAGTGGATCGGAAGGATGCCGCGGAAAAGATGCAGATGGCGCGATGTCCGTTCGTCCCTAGTGACCGCAAGAATCGGACAGCGGGGACGATATGCCGCCATGAGCTGTGCAGATCTGCCAGTTGTGGTGAGGGTGATGATGGCCACAGCAAGGCAGTTGATCGACGCCTCAACGGCAGCCATGGCAGTTGTGTGCGTGATGTCAGTTGGTCGGGCGGTGAGTAGTCGCAGTTCCTCAAACAGCTGCTTGTGATAGACGGCAGACTCTGCCTCCCTCGAAATGTTGTGCATCACCTCCACCGCTTGCAAAGGATAAGAACCTTTAGCCGTCTCTCCAGACAACATCACGCAATCTGCACCGTCAAGGACAGCGTTTGCCACGTCGCTGCTCTCGGCACGAGTCGGCCGTGGCTTTTTGATCATGCTTTCCAACATCTGCGTGGCACAGATGACCGGCTTACCTGCCCGGTTGCACCGACCGATGATCATCTTCTGGGCCAAGAAAACCTTCTCCGTAGGGATTTCAATCCCAAGATCGCCTCTTGCGACCATTATGCCGTCTGCCTCTTCCAGAATTTCATCAAAACGCTTAACACCTTCATGATTCTCCACCTTTGCAACGATTTTGATGTTCTTTCCAGCCTCTCCAAGGACACCTCTCATTATCCGAACGCCCTCTCCACAACGGATGAACGAGGCAAAGATCATGTCAACAGCCATCTCCACGCCAAACTGCAGATCTCTCTTGTCTGTTTCCGACACGGCGGGCAAATCGACAGGCGTGCCTGGCAGATTGCAGCCTTTCTTGCTGCCCAGGTTTCCTCCATTTTCAATAACACACTTCAAGTGGTCTGTGCCTTTCTCAACAACAGTCAGGGAGATCAGACCATCATCCACGTAGATGTTTTTACCCACATCAACAACGTTCACAATGTTCTTATAATCGATCCAAAGGTGGTCGGCATCACACGCCTCCTTGTAAGCGTCATCCGTCGTCACGACAATCTCCTTTCCACCAACCAAATCCACCTCTGCATTCACACCGGCCTTCAGGATCCCGGTTCTGATTTCCGGTCCCTTTGTATCGAGGGCAATGGCAACAGAACGGCCGGAATTGGCAGCTGCCTTTCGGACGTTCTCTATCGACTCCCGGTGATATTCGTGGGTTCCGTGGGAGAAGTTCAGTCGAGCAACGTTCATTCCGGCAGCTATCATCTTCTCCAGCATCTCAACTGACCGACACGACGGTCCAATCGTGCAAATGATCCCTGTCATGCGTTGGCCACTTGGGGGAGAGTCAATGTCCAGTTCGCAGAGCGACTCCAGGTGGGTTCCTGCGTATGCCGAAGCAAGCTGCTGTTCGTAGGAACCGCCGGTCATGAAGGTCATTCCACTTGTCCAGCTTGGAACCGGCAACATTCCCATGCTTCCAGCAGAACCTGCCAGGTTGCTTCCTCGTGACTGGCCGATGCCAGGCAGACCCGATCCAGATCGTCCAATTAGCTGTGCCATGATCACTGGCAAGTTATCTAGAAAGCATCAGAACAGGCAACCAATCAAAACCCTTATTACAGAAGACTGATTACAGCTAAACCGTGGAAGATCAAAGCAGACAGAAGCATTAACGAATGAAGATACACACACACACGTACACACACATACCCACACACACCAGAGACGCATTATACTGCTTTCTTTCGGCATAAAATCAAGAACCCCTAGCCTATATGTATTGACAAATCCATAATTTTTGGAATAATCCATATTTTTTGGAATAATCAAGGTAGCAACATGTGAGACTGCGATCTCTGAGCTTCTCTGTAACCCATTAAATAATTTTGGTAGAGGTGCCAAAGGAAAACAAAAACTGATAATTCTGAATTTTTCATCAGAAGAAGTAACAAAGGTAAAATTCTTCTGCATAAATGTGTCTGTAATGATCAAAGTTAGATGGCTTACTGCAGCTAAAGAAGAGGATTGGCAATATCAGCGCGAATAAGGACCTCGACAAAATTTTTTAAGTTGCTCAATTTAGCTGATGAAAAGCTGTTTGTCGAATGACCTTGATTTGGTTACTTTGTTGAAAAAGGTTACTTCTATCGAAGACCATTTAAAACTGGTGACCAACACAGGACAATGTGAATGCTAATGAGAGGCTGCCTCCCTCTCGTCCTGTTAATGGCATCCAACCCAAGCAAACAATTTCCTCTCTCATGAAACAAAGTGATGGTAGATAGGCCTACTATACTAGGGGTTTAGTCAGAGAATATTTTAGGGCATTAAAGAATGCTTTAGGTTATTTCTGCATCATCCCTCCGACAGCCATTCTAATAATCAGGCCCATATTTAACACACAGCTGGCCACTAGATGTCAACAGTTATACCAAGTGGGCCATCCAGGGGTCAAATGAACATGGCAGTCTGGGCTGTTTACACAGCCTGGTTTACATGTCGTTTCTAATGTTTACCTCCAACCATTTTAACTACAGTAGTCCACAGTGTAGTAACTAAACAAGATATACTCACTGCCTGTTTATCAATATTTATTTCACTGTACGTAATAATAGTGCATATTACTAAATATTGTCAGAACTGGTAGGAGTTGTTGAATGCATGTTAACCAACAACTCTGACTGCAATAGCATTCTGAAAGGAGATTTTAGAGTTTGGGGTGAGTTATAACGTTTTCAACGATGTAGTTAACTCTGCTTAGGCTCAAGTTGTGCAACTGCAAAGTTTTCAGTCCCATCAAAAAGTCACTTACTTATCCGAGACTAACAACTCTATGTCATTTATTCATAACTTCTTTACTGATGAGATGGGATAACATGTCATCAGACATGATAACCTTGGCCTGAGAAGCAGTGTTTTAGTCTTAAAATATCTAAGAATCAGACGCCTCATATGTGGGTTATTTCTCGCAGTCTAGGAAAGATACCAAAATCACGACTTGCGTGTTTTTATGTCGAACTAAAGTACAAGCCTACAAAGGCTTGTTATGGGCAAGTGGGATAGATACAGTAGACTTTACCGAGAAAGAGCCTAAAACTAATCTGGATTTCACCAGATTTCATAACACGACTAATTCAGTTCCTTTAATCTCCGCTAGAGCCATTTATCACGGGCAGCCAAGTTTAAAGAGAACTTAATGATGCTGCAGCGTTCAATTCGCGCACAGACGGACATCGCAAGCACACGCCCCATATCTAACGACCCAATCGAGATAGACAATCCGCTAAAATACCTGAAAAAATATCAGCAGAGACTCTGTGCCACTTGATCAACACCACTCACCAAAGATACTTCGCAAGAATGATTACCACCCAAAACACAACTGGAAAAATCGCCCTTCAACTAATTCACGTGACTCTTAAAGGTCACAGACTAAATTATTTTGTAGCGCTATTCCAGTTGGTGTCATCATCATCATCATCGTCTGTGGCGTGCTCCTCTCCATAACGTGTAACCAGCCGTCTCTGCTCTGTCCTCGTCTCCATGCAGTATATATCCCGAAGTTCAGTGGACGAAGGTCAGCTTCCACTGTTCTTGTATGGCGAGGGCGTCCGAGAGGTCTCTTGGCGTGTATTACGCATAATAGCTGAGCCCTAAGCTATATACGAGAGTAAAAAGTGTAATGCTTTAAAATTTAAATTTAAAGTCAAACTTAATTGTTTTTTACGAATTTTATCAATCACCTGAGTGTTTGGCGATATGTCCAAAATTTTTCCAATAGAACCAAATAGGCCTAAGTCAATAATTATTGTCTGAGTGCATCTATACAGACATTTGTGTTTTCAATAGCCTTTCATAGGCAGCCATTTTAACAGGGAACGCCTGATATAATTAGCTACAGGTATGGTCGATATCAATATAGACTAGGCCTACTTTATCAGTATGATCAGTGAGAGCACTTAAAGTCTTATTGGCCTAGATATGAATGCCTGGTCGGGTTGCTCTCTGCGTAGGCCCTAATTGCTGACGTTTTGCTGCTATTATTAGCAGGGCCGGCGCCAGAGTATTTGGCGCCCTAGGCGAACCTGTGCACTTCTAGGCGGCCGCCTAGTTCGCCTAGTGGTTAAACCGGCCCTGATTATTAGGCCTATATGTCTATCCCCCCATATTTGTGCGTTTTCCTTTCCAGAAATATATTGCTTTGTGGCGGACCCATGATTGCTTGCGTGTGGGCAAGGGCATTTTCAGAGGGGCGCCATATTCTGGGAGTCCACAATGCGCGGGTTTGGTCTGAGGGGCGGCTGTGAATAAGCTGGTTCCCGCGACTTATCTTTCGTTGGGCGCTGTAGAAATCTCGAGTTTACGATTCTGATTATAACCAAGAGGAGCGCAGAGGAAACCGCCCCCCGACCATAGCTAAATCTGCCATTGATGTGGCCCATGTTAGCAGTTCGAAGCCTCTAAGTCCTACTGTATGAGTCAGTGGAGGCTATGCAGAGAAAGGGTTGGCCACCCGCCCTCATATGCCGAGGCTAAGAAAACTGAAGTCGTTAATACTTTGTACCCTGTCGCTTTGAGTTAGCTGAAGGGAATGCTTTTCCGTTTTTTTATTTATAGGCCTAATTTAAAAACCGATCCATGAGCCCAAAACTAAACTTTACTAAACGCGGGGGCATTTCCTTCAACTACCTTTTCGACACCCTTGACCCAATGCATGCCCCACCCATCTTTGACGGTTAGCATACCGATAGTGGCTATTTTTAAGAGATGAATTTCGGGCTAGCACGGTTCATTCACGGGGACCTTAACTGACATGGCACTCATTCAAACGAGCAGCGGTGGTGACAAATTCATTTTCGAACGAGCAGGGTTGAGGCCATAAGGTCGCTACAGAAAATGTGTACTTTTACATTTTACCCAGGTTCGAGCATAGAGACTTGGAACTACAGGCCTACTGATCTCTATTCCAAACTCTCTGTTTCGAGGTACAGATTCAGCAAAACCTACGAGTCTCAGTACTATGCAATTTAAATCAAATTCTCTTGGCGTGTGACCGATGCTGAACAGAAGTGGAAAAACAAAACTCGTTGAAAATCATTGACGAGAATATCACAAATTATATAATATCTGATTTATCTGAAGCTCTTACAGTGTTAGTACACGTGTATTTATAGGCTATGTTTGTGTTTCAAACAGGCAATATATGAAGCGACACAAAAATCCAAAAAGGCCAGTCTTTAGAAGATAAATTTAAATAAACGCCGTCCAATTGACGGAATAAATCCGGCCATTAAATTACTAAATAAAGTCAAAATAACGCTAAACTAATCGCAAGTAAACAAAGCCGTGGCTACAAGACCGCCGCCATTGTAATGCCAAGCTATCTGGTTCCCTGTTTCTGCTACCAGTTACGAGGTGTTAGGCATGAAGAATGACGGATAACAGGCCCGCAGCGGATCGCAGATGTGCGGGCTCATTGTGCAGAAGACGCACATGAACTTGGCGTCGTTTCTGCCTGCGGCCTTTTTAGAGATCGCCGCCATGTTCCTTTTCAAGATGGCCGGTCTAAAATTCGCGTAGTCATCATTATCTTCATGGCGATCAATCTCTGAAACAATAAGACAGCCAGTAATAAAAGTGCTAGAAAGAAAATGGAAGACGCATGTAATTATAGCTATCTGATTAATAAAACACATTTTGACGCGTGGGTGGCTTGGCTGTATGTAGGTAATAATGAGGAACGCTGGCGCAATCTGAAGAAAAATATGAGAAGTTTGTTTAGCTGCTTTGGCTGTATATATGTGAACACTGACTCTATCTGGCTAATGACATGAAACAAGAAATGTTTTATCGTTGTCTGAATCGTGTATTTAAAGGTGAAGGTGGTTTTATCTGGAAAATAATAAGAGAACAGTTTTTTTTCAGAAAAGGCGGTATGCTGTGTTACACTTTCAAAAATGGGGACAGTTTTTGGCAATTGCTTCCATCAAAGTTCGACCGTACGTTAGGGCAGAAGATAGCGTACGCGTACGGTACGTAATTTACTAAAAATAATAGCGTACGCGTATTCCGTACGTATGAGCAGCCTTTAATATTAGTTGCTTCTCGTGACGTCACATTTTTTTCTCGTCATTTTCTCGTCGTTCACGGAATTGTTTTAAAACGTTTTCCATTCTTTAATTTTTAATTTTTAATTTTTGTTATTCTTTGTTAATTCTATAATAAAAAAAATATTTCGACTAACACGTAATGCAGAAAAATTAGCGTACGCTATTTATTAATTTAGCCAAAAAATAGCGTACGCGTACGGTACGCATTTCAGCAGAAAAAATAGCGTACGTTCCGTACGTACGGTCGAACTCTGGCTTCCATGGCCGAGCTAACGGAGAGTAGCAGAGAATTTCCCAAGAGGGGATATTTTGCCGAATTGCCACCCAGATACCCTGCATTGGAAAAGCCAAGATATATTACGACAATACTCTGATCCATCATACGAACTCACCAACATTTCATCCCTGTATGAGGATGCCGGCTTGCGTTTTCACGATTCCCACTCTAGTACGAGGATGTCCAGTATAAGGATGTCAATGGTTAGGGTTAATGTTAGGGTTAGGGCTAAGGTTAGGGTTAGTCTTAGGGTTAGGATAGATACAGCAGGAATGCGATATACGCCGCTAAACCCTATTCCTAACTCTCACGTTTACCACTGACATCCTACAAGCGTGGGAAAAAGAAAGACGCTGCCGGCTTGCATCCCGGTAGTGGCTCATTTCAAAGATTTTAATCTCGGGCTAGCACGGTCCGTACACGAGGAACTTAAATGGCGTGCCGCCCATTCAAACGGGTGAAGGATCTCACCCGATAAATTCATTAAAAATGAGCCGGGTCGCTATAGAAATACGTGTATTTTTGAATTTTATATGCCTGTTGCAACGACTCTTAACTGACTGGATCGGTAAAGCCTTCAGTTTTGCAAGGAGTTGTGTTCTACAATTCACGTGTCTAATTTTACACTTGACGCATCCAGGGTGCTACATGTGGTGACAGAAATGGCGAAAGACCGATGTACAAAAGCAAAACGCATGAGGTAAATGGATGTTAAGTGGGAGATAGTCAGAACTAGTAAGTAACTAATGAATTTGTTAACACGCCATATGTTCATCGGCTGAGCGAGGGATCGTAGGCATGGTTGGGTCAAAGACCAATGTATGAAGGAAATGTATTTTAGCGGGAGATATTTGATCCATTGGGAAAAAGACGCATATAAAAATGTTTAAGGAAATGTGTTCAATGGGAGATAGTCTGAACCAAGTGGGGGGGGAAGTACACCTTTTCCCACCCCACAAGTCGCACCTTGGATGCATCGTCAACTGACTTACTCTTTACTTGATTAACCCTGTAAGTTTTTCCAGCTCACGATGACCTACCGTAGGCGAAGCTGCAGCTGATGAGGCAGATGGCAGCTATCAGCATCAGCATCAAGATGACCTTCATGAACATCTCGTCACTGAAACGACATTAACGGCAGACATTCATTGCATGGGGCCTACAACCGGAAAGAAACGACATAGGAAACGGGCCTACGAGTAGACAGTACTAATGTTCTGAACGAATGTTTTAAAAGTGAATTATCCCATATCCCACAAGTGAGACGTTGGGGAGGCACTCATTTCCTTTTCTTCAGGCCCTTGAGCCAGCAATGGACGAATCCCAAGGTCCTGGACAAGGGGCCCGTGCATCGCAGGATGATTACGCCGCCACCAAATTATATTTATTGGTGACAGCGGCAAGGTATTCGCAAACAACTTGCCCAGGGTCGTTACGTTCTTCCTCTTCCCCTCATCTCTCTTCTCGCTTCAATTTCAAACAGCATCCACCGTAGCCGTCCGACTGTCTGAGTGCCTGACTCCTGGATCTTGACCCTTTTGCCTATCGATTTTGTTTTGACTGAGCGCCTGTGAATAAGCTGGTTCCCGCGACTTAGCTTTTGTTGAGCGCTGTAGAAATCTCGAGATTACGATTACGATTACGCGGTGTCGAACCTGCAACCACATGATAACCGACCAAACGCGTTACCGATACACTACCGTGCCGCACTCTGAATTAATTAATTATTTATTTAATTAGCAATGAATGAATGAATGAATGAATGAATGAATGAATGAACGCATGAATGAAACTGCAGGAGGATTGAAGAGGGAAATTAAGCTGTTAGCATAGGTCAGAAAAATTTGTCGTTCATGGAGGGAGATTTTCCAAACGAGGGGCAGCGGCTTGAAAAGAAGGTCCGTTCATAAAGCCAACCGGGGAGGTAGCTTTGAACAGCGCCGTAGCAGGGAATTTGATGGCCGTGTTGCATTGCGCATCCCTTCCTCTAATTCCCTTTTGGGATATATGTATAATTGGGGCACCGCAGTTCAGTGGATCGGCTAATGCAACGCCAGGTCTCTTTAAATGCAAATGTATTGTAAATAAGAATCTCCGACCACAAAAACGTTGAATCGAGGAGACCAGCTTAATCACCGGCGCTGTGTTGAATCAAGACCGGAAGGACCAGGGTGCTGGATCAGTCTCAGTGCCAGGTCAAGATCCAGGGTCACGAAGGGACGAAAGACAACGTGTTGGCGATATGGAAAGTGATCATGATGGCTACGGTGGTCGTAGGATGTTGGATTGTGTAGGGCAGGAAAGTGTGAACTGGAGAGATAGAGACACACAGAGAGAGAGACAGAGAGAGACAGACAGACAGACACAGAGACAGACACAGAAAGAGGTAGAAACAGAGAGAAAGACAGAGAGAGATACAGAGAGAGACAGAAGCAGAGACAGAGAGATAGAGACAAACAGAAAGATAGAGAGAGATACAGAGAGACAGAGAGACAGAGAAACAGAGACAGAAACAGAGACAGACACAGAGACAGAGACAGAGACAGACAGATACAAAGAGCAAGCTGTGGTGAGCCCACGCTGACAGGTCAAAATGGAGGATGAACAAACTGGCGGATGTTTTTAAATATAGAGGACTGGAGGTCTAGAGACAGAAGTGTTACAGTAATAATGGCGTAAAACAACACTCCACAGGACGAGGGGTAATTTGAACACCCTCTCCATTGTTTAGGACACGACAGGCGGGGAATTTGATATAATACGGCGCAGAGCCACGGCTTTTACTACAGACTACAGCGGACGACTAACCCGCGGCCAGTTCCCTTGTCGCTTTATTATCATCCTCGGTTTCCGTAAACAGTTATTTTTAGCTCTTCTGTATGACATCCACGTCGTATGTAGCACATAATAAAGGTGCGTTTTGAAAGCAAGTTCATACATATGAACATGTCTGCGAAAACGCACCCAAATTAGCCGGATATATAACAGGAGTCGACCACTGATTGGTCAACTATCTTCGCGCATGCGCCAAACCGGATACAGGCTTCTTTGTGGTATCCGCCATTTTGACTTATATGTCTTTATATAAAATCGTTTTACGGTCTAAGAAATACATACACATATATTTTTGAGAAATAGGTAGAGCAGCACAGAACACGAAGCGAACTTCCTGAAGCCTACAGCAGCTATTAAACGGAGTCTGTCGGAGAGCTATATAGAAAATTATGTTCTTCTGGTGACATATTTATCTTCTCGCATTGACCTATTATTATTTTCCGCCAGTCCACTTACTCGCGCTACATGACGTACCTTTTGGCGTCAGTATGACATTTTATACAGACTATCTCGTGAACGGTTGGTAACATTTTAAAGAAAGTAAGTAAGTAAATAAGTACTGCGTTTGTTGACACGCCATTTGCCCATCGGTTGGGAGAGGAATCGTAGGCGTGGGTGGGTCACAGTGGCCGGACAACGAAAGCAAGATAGTGCAAATAGGTCTTAAGCCGATTTACGAATACATGAGTAATGCAAACAGGAAGACTGTTCCACATAGCTCCTGCAGAATTACTAAATTCACGCTGGAGAATTCCGACCGATAGTGCCTGGTGTCTGGGAAAGACGGATGGTTTTGTGTAGCTGATCGCAGAGATCTGGATGGCTGGTAGCGGTTAGGAAGACGACAGTTAAGCCAGTTGCTTAGCTGAGGGTCTTGCGTGCAAGGAGAGCTATCTTGTGAGTGATTAAGTAAATCTGGACTTGACAGGCAGCCAATGTAGCTTTAGTCCAGGTGTAACAGGTTAGTCCAGGTGTAACAGGTTAGTCCAGGTGTAACAGGTAGTCGACCACTGACTTGGTCAACTACCTTCGCGCATGCGCCAAACCGGATGGTTTATATAGCTATGTAAAATATTTATCATATCATCGGAATATGAAAAATTATTTCCACAGTTTTGTTCTGATTGCACTACAAGCGACTGTCTATTATAAGTTTACATAAGTTCCAGTGTCACTCACGATCGAACATGACGCATGACCTTTAGGAGGGGAAATATGGTGCCTTGCAGACAGCCGTGACATGCTGGCTAATCTTTATAGAGGATATAGATATGTGTGTATTACTGGCCGATCGTATATGTGATGTATATATTTCTTAATATTAATAACTTGAGTTTTGTGTAATCAATTTATACGAAATATTTGTGACACATAGATAAACCGTGCATCATAATAATTATAATTATAAAACTTCTCGTGTTAAGGTCGATGTACATGTATGTGTTACACGCTAATTTTATAAGACGCTTGTAACAGCGTGGATGCGAATATATATATATATATATATATATATATATATATATATATATATATATATATATATATATATATATATATATATATATATATATATATATATATATATCCGACATGTGCAACGTGCATATATATAGGCCGATAGGGCTTATACACATACATATAAATTGAAAATATTATTAATTTCGCTGTTTGACTAATGAACATTTAATTGAATATCCTAGCAAGCGCGACACTAAACACTAGACACTAAATTGTTTGTTATTCGTACGCATGGAGGTGATCCTCAAACAGACACAAACAGCTTTTAAACTTAGCATCTATGGATATCAGTTTATTCGCCATGTTTAAAAAATAATTAATTTTATTGCGTCTGTTTGTTAATTCGTTCGTAAGGTAAAGTAAAGCAATCGCTCTTTAAATCTATACCCCTCTATATAGCACCCAACCGAGAAGTCTGGGATTCGATTCCCCGCCATGACAGGGCAGAAGGTTACCTCGAAGACCTTGTGGTTCGCACCTTACTGACCTTGCGAGCATAAAAGTGCAACAGATAATCAAAAAATGAATATTTCGAATTCACTACGGCCAACTGCATTGGCTAGTGCACTGGAAAATGCCGGAAAGGGGTAGTACATGGGGTAGTCTCTGTACTTCAGGGATATTTTGCCCTCCCTTCTCCACATCCTCCATCTGAGCTTTTTTCTAATCATCGTTAGGCCCAACTTACCATACCGATCTGGCTTATTTCAGAGATTTTAATCTTGGGCTAGCACGGTCCGTACACGGGGACCTTAAAAGCCTCAAATGGCGCCCATTCAAATGGGCAGCGGTGGTGAAGAATCTCACCCGATAAATTCATTGGAAAATGAGCAGGGTCAAGGCCATACGGTCGCTATGGAAAATTTATTTACCATGAAGTGAAAATTAGTAGAACCTTTTATCTAGCCTTAAGTTTAGCCTAGCCTAATCTTGTGCTGACTTAGAGGCCATTAGTATAGCCTAATAATTCCGTTTGATCTAACCTATGACCTACTCTGCTCTGGAATAAAAAGAAGGAGGGAACGATGGATAACACGACGCAAGAAAGAAGGAAGGACGAAGTAGGTAGGAAAAAAAGAAAGAAGGAAGGAAAGAAAGATAAACAAAGAAGAAAGAAGGAAAACGAAAGATAAAGAAGACAAAGAAAGCAGAAAGGATGGAAAAATAAAGAAGGCTGGAAAGAAGGAAAGAGAAAGAAGACAGACAACAAAAGGAAATAGTTAAAATAAAAACAAGCAAGATACAAATGAAAAAAGGAAACGAAATTAAGAAAGAAGAAGTGGACGAAATACAGAAACACGAAAGAATCAAACTCGAGCGAAGACAATAGGTTCTGAATAAAAACTACGTGATCTAAATATCATTCGAAGACCGAACAATAGAGGTTGGGAAGACAATCGCATATGTGTACACGCCAACCTTCAGAATAGAATTGTTCTCTGCAGACGAAAAACGAATCGCGTTCTCTTCGGGTTGCGTGCTAAGTCTGCAATAAACGTGTCGATCAGAACGCTTCGTGTCGACGACAGACTGCGGCTGCTCGGAGACGCTCGGAACACGACCAGAGCACGATTTGAAGAGGATCGGAGAACCCTTCGTTTGGTGAGTGAATTCTTCCTTCTGTCGTCTTAGATGACTGGCACTATTTATAGAGCGCTGTCTTGTTGGACATGTATCAATCGCCGCTGATGTCGTGGGAAGGGGGCGGGCGAAGACGGAGCGAAGGGAGGCAGGCGGTCGAGAGTGGCTGGATGGACTGATGGATGGACGGACGGACGGACTCGGTGTTTCGTGGGGCTTCGACCGCTCTAGAGGCAACTTGAAACCACGATTGCTGAATGCAGTAATAATGTCGCCCCCGTCTTTAGCGCTTGCTTCGCTTCTGCTGCGATGTTAAATCGTTGGTGAGTGAGCGAGCGAGTAAATTGAGCGAGTGGATGAGTGAGCGAGTGGATGAATGAGTGAGCGAGTGGAGGAGTGAGTGAGTGAATGGAGTTGTTGAGCGAGTGGAGTGAGTGAGTGGAGGAGTGAGTGAATGAATGAGCGAGTGAGTGAGTGAAGAAGTGAGTAAATGGGCGAGCGAGAGGGTCAGAGAGTGAGCGAGTAACAAAGTGAGCGAGCGAGCGACGGAGTGAGTGAGTGAATGAATGAGCGAGTGAGTGGGTGGGTGGGTGGTGAGTAGATATGTGGGTGAGCGAGGGAGCGAGGAATTAGGTTAGAATTTTGTGGAGGAGAAGCGTTTTCGGTTTTTGAATGAAAGATCGAAAGATCTGGGCAGAGATTGCAAGGAGTGAAGTTCGACTAAAGATTTGGACGAAAGACGAGAAAAGCCTTAGATTCAGCAAATGATCGAAATAAAATACAGATATCACCTCCAAATGGCTGGCGCCAGGACTTGATGATGATGACAACGATGATGATGATGATGATTATGATGATGATGACGACGATGATGATGATGATGATGATGATGATTATGATGATTATGATGATGATGATGATGATGATGACTGTGGTCTGTATTCACATACTCGTTATCTGGATGTAGGCAACAATGGCATGCCCGCAAAATTGTCATGCAACACAATATCCCACAATATCACAGACAGATAAACACACACACACACACACACACACACACACACACACAGATACACACTGTGTGACAAAATAAGCATTGTCCAACACTGAACCACTGTGTGTGCGCGCGTGTGTGTGTGGGTGTAGGTGTGATAGCTGGGATTATATACGTGGGCGTTGCGGCCACATAAATGTCTGCTGTTACTAGACATTACTCTTAGATTTGTAAATATCACTGCACACTGGTGAAAGTCGACTCTATATATAGAGGAGGACATAATTGGATGGATTCGATACAAAAATTACGATGAGCGTATACACGGCTTTTAGGAAGAGTATATAGTACGGCATGACTCGCTAATGGAGCATTGAAACTAGGATCTTAGTGGACATATATACTCCAGCCATGATTATACTTGACGTGTTCTTTGCGATGCTTAACATCCAAGCATTCGAAACCATCGCGAGTAAAAGCAGTAATGACGTAATGACTGTGGTTCTCGGGAGGTTATCTAACCTCCTTGGTGATCCTGCCATAATTACAGGCGTCTATTTCAACCGCCTGTAAGTATAACCTGTCGTGTCTTAATGATTATAATTCGTATATTCAGACGAGAAGGTTGTACATCCCTAAACGTGGCTGGTGTAGTCCCACATCGGTTCCGGGGCGAAGACGGTTCCCTCTCGGCCCACATTTGGCACAACATAGTGAGGAAAACTGACAAATAAATAAATGTGTGTATATATATATATATATATATATATATATAGGCCCCTAAAGTAATTGCGCTTCTGAGTTATCAACTTGGCTAGCGTGTTAAGGTTTATATATGTATGTAAAATATTTATCATATTATCATCGGAATATGAAAAACCAGTTGACGGTTCCCGTGTGAAAAACATTTTAGTAAATGGAAAAAAAACAGAGGCCCAAGCAGAATGTACTAATGCAGTCGTAATTCGGACAAAGCATGATTTGACAAAAGAGCCGACAGCTATAGCGGTACCCACAGAACAATTTATTTTTATAAACAAATTACCGCGTCATGGCCAATCGTATCTAGCCAATCACAATATTTTTACAACTGTTTTCGCCCGTACCCGATTTGGCGTCACACAGTCTAAGGTGCAAAGTAACAATTTCTAGACTCAGTCGATCGGTAGGGCTACATCTGTGGAGTGCCGAGTAAAGGTTCAAAGAGTCAGTGTAACTTACCTGCCGGTGAAGATCTACCGAGAAATGACACCACCTACATACACTTCTCACGTTCCGCGCATAATGTGGTGGTTAGAACGCAAAACAATCGTGCCACCTAACGGAAGGTTGGATTCAGGGTATAGCTGCAGTTAGCAGGGTCATATGAGACTGTTACACTCATTGGACCCGTTAAACAATACGACCAATGTCGGATTCGTGTCCCAAAATTTCCACCCGGCGGACCTAACCATAAAATGAGTACACTGACGATCCACTGCTGGTGGGAATTAGGCAAAGCGGTGAGGGAGATAGATGATAGGGCACCCGCCCTTTAAGTCGATAATAAACTAAGTCAGTAACACTTCACACCGATGGCTGACCCTTAGGTTTAGTTCCGGTCACTTTTTGTACTGTAATGTACTAATCACATTACCTGAATGCTATTCCACATACAAGTTTTTTATTGTGGAGATATTAATAAAAAGATTCCTGCGAAATCCTAAATAGTCGTTTTTCGGCGCGTTAAAATTGGAATCGATGAATTGAGCCAAGTGTAGGCGCAGACACCATTAATACATTACACAGTCACTGTGGCGCCCCTGTTAAACACACAAACACACACACACACTCTCACACACAGTTCAATAAACAGCGTTTATTGTTTTGCGGTTGGAAATCTTGCATGGAAGCTAAATTGAATGGGGATTCCGTGAAAACTCGTTTCGCTTCATCCGGATTTTGTTCCCCGAGTCTGGTTTTTACCGTGAAAAGCTTAACCTGTCTTGACGTATGAAGCCCTATGCATCACGAGAATGAATCGACAACATCGTCAGAGCTTTTCATTTTCACTGTGCGATAGACAGCGAGAGTAAGTATTACCAATGGTTTCTTTTGGTGTATTTTTTTGTATGTATGTATATATATATATAAATGTATGTATGTCTGCATGTATGTATGTATGTATGTATATATGTAGGTATGTATTTGTGTCTATGTATGCATATTTATGTATGCATGCGTGTATGTATATATGCATGTATATGTATGTATGCATGTATGTATATATGTATGTATTTATGTATCTATGTATGCATATTTATGTATGCATGAGTGCATGTATGTATGTAGGTATGTGTTTATGTATGCATATTTATGTATGCATGTATGTATGTGTGTTGCTGCAGGTTGTCTAGAGAAGAAATACGTAATAGGATAAAATGTAGGATAAAATGCTTTTTTACTAATGTATTCAAACCAGTCCTGCCCTTGTCACGTGGCATCCGAGCTGGCTTTTGTGAGCCGTTACGAAAACTCGACTCTTGTTGGCCTTGCCAGTCAGAATCGTAATCTCCTGCTTTAATTCTTCAGCGCTGCAGTAGCTAAGTTGTGGGGACTGGCTTATTAACAGATGCTCAGTCAAAACAGAATAGTTAAGGCAGGTATGATTAGATTCAGGCGATCCAGTTTACTCCCAAGTATCCGCGCGACTCACATAATTGAGCTAAATCAACTATCAACGTCATTCGGCAGCATTTGTCAATATGCATTCCATGTAACTACGTGCTCACGTGCTGTCGATAATTACGAAGGTCGCGACATCTGACACCGGCCTGTCCGGGAAGACCTTTATGTGCAAAGCCATGCTTTCGATCACAGACAGGTAAATTCGATTAGCCTGCCACTATACACGTAAGCAAACACGTCATTGCACGCAGACGTCGTGAACTTTCGGGTATAGGGCCGTAACACAATCCTCCAGTTAAACAAAACATCTCCTGAGGCTAACATAATTATGACACAGTGTAACAGTGTAACAGATAGATGAACCCATAAATGTGCCAATGTAGGGCTGTATAATTATATTACATTCATACACAATATGTACATATATTTAATAAAAGCTACCGTGACACATATTAAGCATGCACTGCATTAAATACGAGCGTATATTCGTGTAACTGTATAATCAGAAATTCTAATCAGAAATTTGTATAGCGCCTCTGTAAGAGCAGCTAATAAAGAGGTACCTTGCGCTAGCCTTAACGATGTTAATGCCATTAAGAACAGAACATTCACCCACTGGTAAACATTGTTCTTATAACTAGAAGGGTCACTAGTGCCAAGTTCGCGCTTGTTCACTCCTTGGGATCAAAATACATGTAAGAATAGGTTTACACATAAAAATCGTGCACTATTTGCTATGGCGGAAGGATGTGTTGAGATGATAGGCGTAATAGGCCTACGTGGATTGCCGCGAATTGATATGGCTGGGGCAGAGGGCCACATTATGCAAACTATACTTAGTTTCCTATAGCAACCGTGTAACTTTGGCCATATATATATATATATATATATATATATATATATAGAGAGAGAGAGAGAGATATATATATATATATATATATATATATATATATATATATATATATATAGAGAGAGAGAGAGAGAGAGAGAGAGAGAGAGAGAGAGAGAGAGAGAGAGAGAGAGAGAGAGAGAGAAAGCATACAGATGAGCCCATATATCCCTGCATATACGTTTGCATAAATGTATGTACACACATATATATCCATGTAGGTCTATTTCTGGAGAGCTAATTGTAACCGCTAGCGCCTCCAACTCGCATTTCTGTGTGTCCTCGCGTTAAATTTGAACATAATAATAAAAACAACAAAAATAATAATACCAGGGAAGATGCTAAATACATCCCACTCCCCGCAACATACGACTTTGTTCCTCTAGCCTTTGAAACATTGCCCCCATCATCAACGGCGCCGGTGTAGCATTCATTACAGACTTGGAAGTTGGGACGCAACCTAACTAGCATCTCCGCAGACGCGAGAGAAACGAGCCCCCATGTGTTTCAACGCCTCTCATTAACTATTCAACGTTTCAACGCCGTCGCCTGTCGCAGTACCTTCTCCTAGCCAGAAATAGATGACACGTAGCCGTTCCAAACGTCAATTTTACTAGTCTCCGGATACGTAGCTGTTCCAAACGTCAGTTTTAGGCCCTACTAGTCTCCGGATAATTTATTTGTTTCCTCAGGGATCATATGTAGGCCTACCACGGGTAAAAATAACTCATTTCGATTGTCGACATTATTAACGTATTATAGTTTAAATGGTAAATGGCAATATAGTTTAAATGGTAGTTTGACTTGCGTAAAGATCTTTTGCGGCGCCTCATAGGAAGTGGCGGCGCAATATAAATTGGCATGCAGGTTAATAGTCTTAATGAGTCGTCTTTTTAGTTTTCTACCTGACTATTCCCGGGATTTGGTTAAGCATGCAGCGACTGTCGACTTATAGGGGCCTACTTTGAGCCTTATTACAGAAGCCTTATATGAAGTTCTCGTATTAGAATATTAATTTAAGCTGTGTAATGCGTATGCCAAATATAGACCAAGTCTCTACGTTTTATCCGACTACTGCTACATGATAGGCTACATAAGAACGCGACTCACTCGCAACTTGATCGCGTAAAAATATAGAAACGAAATTTCAAGATTAAGCCTATAGTATAAGCCTCTGCATTACAGAATGACTAGTACATGAAAGATGGAACTGCGCATGCCAGTGGCCATAGACATGCGCAGTTCAATTTCTGAAATGCAAAGGCCTGTGAACTTAGAAAAGCCTGAAGAAATAATTAAGTAGATAGAGGTTGTCGTATAGGCCTCCCTACTTGATGTCTGCATTGCCGTCTTAAGGGTTGTCCGACGACTGTTAAATATTAGGCTATACTACGCCTGATATGTGCTGGCTAATAATTCATGACTAAACGATGTTAAACATTAAAAGCAGATTCACAAGAGAAAATTGTAATACTAAGAACGTTAATAGGCAACAATCTACATCAAACTTCAGAACAAATATGTCATTCTGATACATGCACAGAAATTTAAAAAATTTGCAAAATCCAAATTGGTGACAAAAGTCCCAACGTACAATACAGACCAGTTAAATACAGAAGTTACATACTGTTATCGGACATATTGTCCCAAACTGCTTCATATCCATTGAGTAAAATAACTGAAAATGCATAACAAGGGTAATTTTGGTCATTTCAGGCATGTCATTATCAACAGGAATGATATAAGATAAGGAATGAAACACTCCTATCCTATATCCATTCATACATGAAACAGCTGAATTACACAAACCATGCTTGACATAGAACCCAAAGTTTTGTAATCATTATGCCAATCACAGGCAAAAACCAGAATTTATTTGACAGTGGAATGTGAGTACAAAATCAACAATGTCATAAATGGCGATGCATGACTTCTCAGGATAATAGTATTTTTGCATAAATGTTACCAGAATACTAACAAGAATTTTAAAATCCATGGCTGCAAACTTTCAAAGACACTGACAGGCGATCATCAAGAAACAAAATGAAACTAATAGAAAAACAAGAAAATTATTTGAGGAAACTGATTAAACCAAATGTCAGAAAAATTAGTCTGTTAAGCTGGAAAGTACATAGACATTAACGATTACTCGCTTCCTATAGATTGAATCCTTGTTCTTGTGCCAGGATCACCATTTCCGATAAAAAATTATTACAAAGCTTCTAGCAACTGCTCTAGGCATGAAATGCTAGGGGTTCTGGGATTAAAGGTTATTTGGCTGAAACACCTGTATGCATGTAAGTGTATGTATGTATGTATGTATGTATGTATGTATGTACATATGTATCTAAACACATTTACAGCACGTCTTTAAGAACCTCAAGGAGGTACTACCACTGGCCTAAATGATGTCGGAGTTCATACAGAACAACAAATTCATCAAGTAATGCTGAAGTAGCTGGAAAAGGCAATGCATTTACTACAGCAGAAACCGAAATAAAGAACAACTTTTATAGGTTGCATGGCTAAAAAATTCCTTACTTCACCTCGCACCTAGAGAGCCGAGAACTGGACGTGGAAGAGAAGAACTGCTGGTCACTTAACCACGTTCACCGACTTGCAGATATTAAAGCAATACTGCATGTTAGTGATTAAGCAAATGGTAACGGAAATTTAATTGCCATTACAGCTATAGGAATTGCTACGTGTAAAACAGCTATTTTGCACATGGCAGTTCCTACAGTTTCAGGCCAGTTAAGTAACTCTCATTTTAGTTAACTGTATTTTGATTTTGCACAAAATAAACTCTGCAGGTAAGCCTAAAAGATTACTGGTTACAAGCCATGACTAAAAAAGCTCAATTTACAGCAGTGTATGAAGAATTGCCAGAAAACAAATCAGCAAAAGATTATCATCTTAGAAGTCAAAATAACTACTCGATGCTCTTTGAATTATCACAGCTTAACTGGTATGAAGAGCTGCTCTGAAAATCTCCATCACAGCTCAGTAAGAAATCAACAACAACAAGATCCAAAAAAATTCATAAACAACAGAATGAGATTTACCTTAAACAAAGACAGAAATTACCACCTCCCCAGCAATTATATCTTTCTTTCTTTAGTTAATTGCCAAATAGTGGAGATATTTGTCCCAATGGAGATGTCTCGTTTGCAGAACATAGGCTTCTATTCATATCTGCTTACTATATTAAGCAGCACCTTTTAACCTGGACATAGATCAAAATCAACATTAAAATTCTTATTAAAAAAGCAAGAAAACAAATTGTAGATGTTTGAAAAATTGAAACAAGCCAAGCACAGTGCAATGGATCAGTTCCGCAGAGATCCACGTGGTTTTACAAGTAGTTAGATCAGCAGACACACCACTTGAAAGTTGCAGCAGTCCAAATGACTCGACAAATTAGAATTCAACATTAGAATTTACTCACTTATTCCATGTATAAAATCAATAAATTGAATCTGAGGCACAGACGAACATTCACCAGTGACCAAGGCAAAGGCTTGTTTTAAACAAAGATGGCAGTGCAAAAACAACCAGACAAACTGGTTTCAACCATAAATCAGCAAATTTCAATGTCTTTAATAGCGTTATTCATCATATAGAAAGCCTTGTCATTAAAGCAGTTATCAATTGTCAGGTTTAACAACGACTTCATCATCGTCATCGTAACACAATCACAATTACCTGTAGAATATTGCATAACTAGAGTAAAACTGCTACATAACAAGGACTGATTTAATCAATAATTCCAATGACTATCATTTACAAAGATACAACAAATCTACCTTATCAAGAAAAGCGCCCTGTAACTACATTCTATACTTCTGGATTAAAATAAGTAAGCAATTGAATGTAAATACATTTGATACACATTCACATGATCCTGCTAAATATTTCCCTTGCAGGTGCAATAAATGATGAAAAATGTAGCAAAAAAGAAACTGCTCTTCTTTGCATAAAAAGACAAGAATCGGCTGAAAAAAAATGGAAGCACAAAACTCAAACCGCATTTACAAAGCAGTTAAACATTTTCTGAACAGCAAAACTAAATCCAAAATCGTTACAAAGCACTAAATCCAAAATCATTACAAAGCATAACCAGTCAAAGCTGTTCAAATCAAAGCCTCACAGCCAAAGTTGCAAAACATTCGAGTTATCAGTGTGACGAGTAGCTCATAACCCTACTGATTGGAGCTCTGAAAGAACTTAAACTGCACAGGTATAAACTCAACCAAATGCAAGCAGAGAACTAAAAAGGTGAAAACCGTAGCCAAGGCGTAAAAGCCGTGACAGGCCAGCCAACGGCGACTTCCCCTTCAGCAAGGACGGAAACTCCAGACAGCAAACTGTCTAATTAAGTCATGGGAATTGGAAAGATCGGCACAGTGGAATCACAAACAAGATCGCTACTGTCTCACAAGAAACTGGGAAAATCAAATACCCTGGAATGAAAGTAATAACCGCAACAAAAGCACAGCAATCCACCAGATGATCCATCAGAACACATGTTATCACACAATGTTAAATCCCACTAATAACAAGCACAGCTAAGCAATATGTCACTAATGAGACATCGTCCAGTCACTACAAGCTCCAAAGAGCACCTCAAGCAGAATCCGTTTAATCCGTCAATCCTGGCCACGGATAAGTGACTGGGATGAAGGATTCATATTCGGGTGAGTACTGGTGCATGCGCACAAACTCCTCCTTGTCTTGAGGCTCTGGATAGCGAGCAGCCAGTCCTTTCTGGTAAGTGTAGGTGAGGATTTTCGTGGCAAGGTTCATTGAGACGTCATATATGGTGTTCAATGGTGGGTAGACTCGGCCCTCGGCCAAATGCCTGTCGGTCACCATTTCTGCCAAAGCCTGTGTACAATAATCATCATACGAAGTACATCAAAACACAACCATTGTGCACATTCTGCAGGTTATTACATTTGTTAAGCACCAATATCTAATGACTAAGCACCAACCGATGGTGCTGAAAAAGTCCCGAGTGAAGGACTTGATCAAGGTCCCTATACAGTAACTGTCTCAGGTGAGGCACGAACCCGTACTCTCCGCGTTACAAGACAATTGGCTACCATGATATTCAAATGTTAAAATTCAACCAATATAGAACAGCAATATCTAATGTATGGTAAAGTATTCCAGTGTTTCCCAATCTCAGGGTGTCAAGGTCTGCTTCAAGGTCTGCTTCAAGGTCTGCTCAAGCTCCTGACATAAAAACCTGAGATCAAGACCTCATAATAGCACAGCCTTGTCTTGATATGACTCCTGCAAGCAACATTAAGTGTGTACATACGTACATATGTAATACATGTATCTACGCATGTATCAATGCACTTGTATATATGGAGATTCCAGTGTTTATGGCACCTAACAGAAGCATAGTGTCCTACATAATTTAATTTATCAACTATGTGGTCCATTCCATCGATGTAATTAAGTAATTAATTTAAGCGTCCTATAAAATTTACTTTATCAGCTACGGTAAGGGTTGGGTCTACCCGCTGCTCAACATCATTCCATAAATTTACTCAATTACATGATTTAGGTGCCCTAAAACTCTGAATTACAAACTATGTGATCTGTTCTGTCAAAACAAAAAATATTACTTTACCTGAGAGGCTTTAAGGAACATTGCATCTGTGACGTGGTGAGTTCCGGAAACAATGGCAGCCAGGGCCATTCCAGGAAAGATATACGCATTGTTGCCCTGTCCGGGGAAAAGTATCTTGCCACCAATCTCCACTGGATCAAACGGGCTTCCACTTGCAAAGATGCAGCGACCCTGAAGTCCCATACCATAAACACTTAAACTGAGGTGCTTCAGCTTTCAAAATTTAAAAAAAATGTCTAAAATACACCAATTTTTTAAATTTATAAGTTGGCAAGTTTATCAGAACCAACTTTTCATAGGCAATATTAACATCATCTCTGTTAGTCTGAGGTAATGCTGGTTACGACTTATTCATGGCACAAAACTTACCTTTCCAATAATGCTGGTAAGAAATACATAAGCCATTTTAGGATCAAGCTATCTCACAACACACATTTCTACTAGTCCTGGTTTTCAAGGAAAAGCTACAGGTTTCCACCTTTCTACTAAAGTTGGTAAGTGATTCATCAGTGGCTCTAAGAACAAGCTACATCACAACCCTCCTTTCTAACAATCCTGGTAAGCATTACATCAGTCATTTTAGAATTCACCTACCTCACAACCCACCTTTCTAATAACACTGATCAGAAACAGAGGTACTGATCAGCCTCATAACCCGGCCAATCAATAATAATCGTGGTAAACATTACCTCGGTGAGTCTGTACGCCTGTTCGGCGGTACATTCGGCCTTGCTTGTCGGATTGCTGAGGGCGAAGATGATCGGGTTCTTGTTGTTGGCACCCATCGTGTGTATGAATTTCTCCGTAAAGGCACCACCCACAGCTGCTGCCCCGATGGCTGTGGTCGGCTTCAGGACCTCACAGACCTCCTCCAGATTTCGGACGTCTGGGTGGTCCTTGGCGTAAACTGCTTTTTGCGGAGTGATTCCACCTGATGCACGGTTCTAAAGCAGAACAACTGAGCATTGTCAGCAACACTCATGGAAAGGTAAACTAAGGTAAACATTGTCAAGGTAATTGACAGGAATTCACCTTTGAAATAATGTCTGGAAACATTTGATTAACGTAGCGAGAAACACAAACTGTCTGGTGTTAAATCAGAATCGCTTTTGCCCATATAGCAAGACTGCAATGTGGCCTTTCAAAGTAATTGGACATAATCGTCTGGTAGCAGGCTACAGTGCAAGTGCCTTCACATCATACAGCCTATGTCTTTCAGCATTCTAGCCACGCTAAGACTTGCGTAAAACATACGCTACTGTATTTCAGCTTGGCCCTCTTAACCTGTGGTTTGTTAATGCACAGTCGCAAAGACCGAGTTTAAACGGGACCCCACTGTATTTGAACAGAATGCTCACTCACCCGAGTCACGAGTCCTTTGGAGTCAACCATCCAGATCTTGGAGATGGCTTCCTCTTTACCTGCACCTTCTTCCATCATCGCCATAACCAGAAGATCGGCAATTCCAATTGAAGCCTACAACACGATTAACGGTTGGTTCGTACATGAACAAGTAACGCATTTGTTAACATATATCTGTCTGCTGAACGAGGAACATATTTCTTCTAGATTTATTGACCAAAACAAAATGGGTAAAACCTCTTCAAGACAGCAAAGTACATAATTTCAACAAAAACCAACAGTCAGCAAGCTTTAAAATTATAGTTTCATTTCTGTACAATGCATGTGCTATCTACTCCTATTTGGAAAAGTTTCACAGGACTGGAAGCATTCTAATTCATCGTAAGAGCATAAGAACTTCAACTACGAACCTCTCCAGCTCCTTGGAAAAGGAATTTATGATCCGAAAGCTTTGTCTTTGTGATTCTCATCGCTGCAATTATTCCAGCCACTGCAACGGCTGCTGTTCCTATTATTTACAAAACAAGAGCATTTAATGTACCAGACAAAGAATGACAATTTATATGGCACCAGAGAATAACAAGAACAGAGACTGACACTAGCTGGTCATCTGATGTGAAATGGTCAAATACTGAGAAAGACTGAATTAAGCATTTCTGCATGACAAAATTAAGGGACATCCTGCTTATCATTCTGGGTAAAACAACTACTGGTTTTAAGTTTTTTAACTGTTACAAAAAAATACACTGTGTACTAATTTCAGCATATTCTACAGCATTTGGACTTGTAGTGTTATATTCTAGAATTTAATTTTAAAAACCTTGAATGTCATCATTAAACGTCAGATAGCGATTTCTGTATTTTTCCAGCAGGCGAAATGCGTTGTGGTTTGCAAAATCTTCGAACTGCACCAACGTGTTCTGGCCATACCTAGGAAAAAACGCAAAACTTGGTGGGCAATCACTACAACCTAATGCAGGTGGAGATATAACTAATTTTTGCATTTATTAAGCTCCACTATCTAATGACTAAGCACCAACCGACTGCACTGAACAATTGTGAGTGAAGGACTTGCTCAAGGTCCCTACACAGGAACCATTTCAGGTGAGGCTCAAATCCATACTCTCCAAAGTTACAACCGAGTGTTATAACCGATCAGCTACCGTGCCCCACGATATGCTAGTGCCACGCTTCCACACCATCTTGAGCTGATATTGCCTTCTCCCGTTTCAGACCATGCTCTTGGAAAAGGTCTTCCACTGCAAGTATGCACTATTTTACTTCATTCCAATCAACACCTATTGTCAATCTATCTTAAACAAACTTGCGTAGATCGATTAGATAGCCACGTATGCAGCGCTTCTGAGAATAACTTAAAAGGCTCTACATTAAAGCAACTTATTACACACATACAAACATGAACTTTGGAAAGAAATTTTAATGGTCTGAGGACCAACCTGAGGACCACTGACTCCATGAACTCGTCAATCAGAGCGTCGTACTGACTGCCACGGACTCTCTTGTGTCTCAGACCGATGTACATCGGATCCTCCAGCAGGCGCTGAAACAAAACAAGGAATGGCATTGCGTTAGGACAGAAGGCACAGTGCCACATATCAGAGATATCATTTTATCACATTTGATACAGTTGTTCCCCATATTCAATAAGTAGTCAAAATTCGTCATAATGAGTCATTTTCCGTACATCTAATGTCTTTTGATGCAGTCTGTATCTAATCTGAATTTCCAAATGATTTTTGCATGTTTTTTGCACTGTGTGAAGGCTTTTGGGTAAAAATTTGTCAATTAATGATTCAAGCAAATTTTTTAAAATTCATAGTACCAGATATCATAGAGTTTGCATTATATTATGTCTTTTATCTTTCAACAATCGGTTCTGTCCAAACAATCGGTACATCGAATGCAGTTTTGCTTAGAAGCGGCCACTGACTGATGCCTTGTTGCGCAACATGTGATAACAATACTATAAAAGTGTCCAGATTATATCGGATCATTATTATATTTCATTTTCAAAGCACGTCATTCCTATATTTTGTGCTTACGTTTGTGATCTGTAGTCAAAGGACGACATCAACATCAGTTTAGCTGCATTTTAAAGCCTTCAATTCTTGACGTGATGACTTAACAAAAGATGCTACATATCTAACTCGTAGTTAATGTTGCTCTTGCCTCGTTGTCTGTTCCAACATCCAGGACAACAGGCAGACACTGAAATGGAGGAACACCACCCATGGCCGTGTACAGCGACAGTTTTCCAACTGGAATGCCCATTCCGAATGCCCCGAGATCTCCGAGACCAAGAATTCTCTCTCCATCAGTCACAACAATGGCCTAAAACAATACACCACAAACAGAAATTCAATCCAGTGCAAGACAGTTGTTCTTCTTACCCTATAGCAATACCATATTTTTTAGCCATTATTTGTCTTTATTTCATTATTATTATTAATTATTATTATTAATATTATTACTATCATATTATTATTATATCATTATTGTTATTATTATTTTTTATTATTACTATTGATATAGTATTATTATTATTAATATATTATAATATCATTATTATTATCATCATTATTTTTTATTATTAAGATCATTTTTCCTATTATATTTTGTGTGTGTGTGTGTCAACATACTTTAACCTGCAGTTCAGGCCAGTTGCAGAGAATTTCATAGATGTGACCAATGTCGTTGATCGTGATGTACAGCCCTCTAAAAGAAACACTTTAATCACAATCATGCAATTAAGTTAAAACCACCTGAGGGAGATTTGATCTAACACAACCACCTGTAATAAACTTTAGGAACAATTACTCTAATTCCTGTAAGGTGAATGAAGAGCTGCTCATCTTCAAAGGCAATCACCAATCTGTAAAAAAATAGCTTCGCTAAGCAGTAGGCCTAAAATGCGTTCAACAGCCTTCAGAGGTAAACACAGTGATCTATTCAATGGCATGCCAGTCTGTAATCCAACGACTGTGGGTTCAAGCCTCGTAATCGTAATCAAAAACTCGATTTCTAAAGTGCTACTTAAAAGCTAAGTGCAGGGCATTAGCTTATTCATGAGAGCTCAGTGGGGTTGTCCAAAGATGCCATGTCAAGAACCAAGTCCGGTTGCCAGAAGCCTCCTCATAAGACTCTGTGTAAGGTGTTTGCGCACACTTGTTTCACCTTTTCGGATTCAGTTTTACTGACCTAATGCCCATAGTAAGTGCAATAAGTAAATAAATAAATAAACTTACACGCGTGCCAACCATTTTGTTGCCATTTTTCAAATGCCGCTAGCATACTATACCTCATTTATGAAGCAAAAAACTGTTGCATTTCATGAAGTTGTACAGCACTACTGAGGAGCTATATAAATGTACAACGCCTCTCACTTGACACAGCGCTTGTGAATAAGCTGGTACCCTGCACTCAGCTTTAAGTAGCCCTTTAGAAATGTGTGAGATAATTACAATTACAGTGTAGTTTTAGATTAAACTCAGAACACAGCATCAACTTTCAACCCTTGATGGAACTTCAGTGGTTGGTTGGGTTCTGCATGTGTGCAAGAGCCTGTCAGCTTCCAGCATGATTTGTTCAGCAAACACTTGCAAACTGCCTTAAAACGCACTTCGTTAGAACAGTTAGATACCTGAGCATTCTGCATTTTTGTGAAATTAGATCTCTTGATACATATCACACACACAAACACTTACACACACACACATCTCTTTACTGTTGTTGTTCTTAATGAATGTAATCATTTTAGGCTAGCCTTTGAGATGTACTTAAAATGTGCTATAAAATACTTAGTTACAGTACGCTACATTAAAACCAGACACCTGTCTCCGTGTCCGTCCATACCTTGGTCTTCGGAATATGAATCCGTACTTCTGGCACGCCTGGCCAACAGTCGGGGTGTAGATGATCGGCGCCATCTCTTCGATGTGCTCTGAGACGACCTTGTAGAAGAGTTTTTCGTTGCGGTCCTGAAGTGCCGACAGGTAGATGAACTTGTCGAGGTCTGTGGCACACCGCCTGAAGTTGGCAAGAACTCTGCTGACCTGCTCAGTGCTGGTGAAGACACATGGCGGCAAAAGACCATGAATTCCAAGAATCTGTCGCTCTTTGAGGGTAAAAGCCGTGCCCTGACAAACGACCAGAAGTAAGACAGTTGCATGTTTACGCGGTGACTACAAACCACCACGGCACAGTTGTGCAATGACAAAGTATGACAAAATGACAGATGATAAAATAATAATAATAATAATAATAATAATAATAGTAATAATAATAATTGTAACAATAATTATAATAATTATAATAATAATAATAGTAATAATAATTATAATAATTATAATAATAATAGTAATAATAATAATTATTATAATAATATTAATAATTATAATAATAATATTAATAATTATAATAATAATAATTATAATAATAATAATAATAATAATAATAATAATAAGATAAAAACAGCGTAATGTAACCAAGTGCTTATACTTATCATACGTTGCACCTATTTAGATCTGCTTATTCAAGATTATATATAAGATGCGTGTGCGTGTGCATGTGAGTGTATATACAAGATTGGAAAAAGAAGACTAATATGGTTCAGGCATGTAACAAGGATGGACAAAAAGAGATTACCAGTCACAGGACTTTACTGGGAGTCAAGGAAGACAAAGATGTGGATGGAAAATATGAAAGATCTAAAAGCGCAAGACATGGATATGAGAACAGAGATGCTAATGAGGCAGCAGCCGAATCCAATCTTTGGAGATGCACTTTTCCATGAGTGTTCACATACAGAAAGAAAAACAGCAGAAGGACAGACAAGCATAGAGATGGGCAGACAGAGAAACACAAACACAGACAGATTGGAAAGGCAGACAGATTTAAACAGATAAAGGCAGAAATATAAAGAAGAGAAAGGCAAACAGGAATAGATCTCAAGAATTTCTTCAATTTGCACTCAGAACAATATTCTTTGATCTGCTGAAGACAATGCTTCTAAGAATTCCTGTAGCCACATGTAAACAAGGCGTGCTAACTTTGTCTTTTAATCTTTAAAGTTCTCAGTGAATAAACAGAGGTTCTGTGTCATTTCTTATTTCTTGCAATAATGGCATTTATTATTATCAGTGTAATTATTCTTGTTGTTGCTATGCTCAACAATGGCTTTGTTATTATAATTAGAAGGGAGATATTCTTACTCTGGAGCCAGCCTACCTTGTTCAAGTGTGGGTCCCTGAGCAGCTCGATACCTCGCACCTTCGGACCACCCTGCTCGTAGATGCTTATTAGCTTGCTTGGCGTGTGCATCAGTCGCTGGTGATGCTTTACCAGACTGACCAGATGGCGCTCCAGCGACAAATGGCTGATGCTCGTCAGACGTTTCAATAGAGACGCCATTTTCAAATGCCTGCAGAAGCAAATATAACGAAACATTTTTGTAGCACTGAGGCTGGCATGATCTTTAAGTTGGGGAACCCTTCCTCCTCAGTGTATTCTCCCCATGCCCAACATTTGTATCTGAACATTTAGAGCACATTTTAAGAACCTGACAAAAAACTCTCTTTCATTTCACTCCTGCATTCTTGAAAGTAATGTCTGCTAAAAGCAGATGCTAGCATGGCCAGAATGCTTGCAAACAAAATCTCTGGTGTCACATCAGACTCTGCATGGCAGTTTACTGCTTTTTCTTGCAATATATAAGTCCTGTATTCACCAAACAGCTGTTGCTCAATTGACATACACATTATATAAAAGCATTAAGTAATTATTATCACAAATTATTATGAAATAATTCAAAATTTAGATTTGTAGGAAGCCAGTTCATCAATGTTACAAATGACTAAAGTAGCTGATACAAAACCCACTAGTATATGCCTACTTTGTACAACATAAATGCCTTCAACAACAGTGAGTGAGAATGTCAACCCTACACCCTGTTTTTTCAATTGCCCAAAAATTCGGCTGGCAAACAAAGTCCCCTGCAAAATGCCCCAACAGACAACTGCGTCAATCAACAGTGAACTCAACATGTGTCAATTTGCAATCACCACACAAGTCGTGTCAATTTGCAATCACCGCTCAAGTCGTGTCAATTTGCTATCACCGCTCAAGTCGTGTCAATTTGCAATCACTTTAAATGACTACAGCAGGATGCGTCTGACCACCGTTGTCCATAAACTGCCCATATGAAGTCGCTCAGCCGTTTAAAACGATTGTGCAATATAAATTTCTCCACAGTAAAATGTCCACAAAAGTTTCATCGCCAACATTAAAAAATTCAAGCAAGCAAAAAAATTTTTTTGCAAACTGTGTTCATATTTTTGGTTTTAATCGCCAGTGCCGAGAATTGTAGACTTTTGAGATATTTTGGATATCTCAGTGTATAACAATAACAGCTTTTACAAAGAAGCTTGAAAGAACTGGTTATTAAATTTTCCTGTCGGTGCTTTTTTCAGACGGAACACTCTGGAACTGAGTGCCGGCAGCTTTTTTCGGCTAATAAAAAATAATTTAGTTTTAATCAAAGAATTGTGTTACTGGGTTACTTTAATTATGTAATATAATGTAACTTATTTAAATTCAATTTCAGTGTTTACAGCTTCACACTGTTTTCAGTGTTTATTGATGGATAAAAAATAATGAAATTTTAGCACAGAATTCCATAATTGTTCAGTTCCGAAACCTTTTTTCTGGAAAAAAGCACTGTTCCTGCTATTCTGCACTGGTTCTAACACAGATAACGTGTTTTCTGAACCACTTAAAACCCTTGTTTTGTTATGAATATGTTAGGCCGATACCAGGGCCCAAATAATACTTATGCATATTGCATTCTCCTTCCTGCAACACCTGCAACATAACTTTGCCAAGAGCACAATAAGATTCGGGCCAAAATCGTCCGATATTTATACCTTGGTCAAGAGGAATGTTAAAACAGAACTACAAACGACAGCAAAATGCGGCCAACGTCGATACAGCGCCCTCCACCTCTGTGTCGCTGTACCCACGACAATGTCATGATCTTTCTAAAAATAGATGATGACGTAGCCTGCGCGCTTCCTAATTGGCTGGCGTCCCTCTGGTTCTGGGACGGGCACGAGCCAGAATGGAGACAATGGTTGAGAGTAGAGGTAATTAGGGTTAGATAAAATTGAATGGTAGAAATGATTTTCTTCGGTGGTTAAAATCCAGTTCACGGCTTAGCTTTTCAGGTGCTTTTAGACAGCCACGTTCACTGAGCCCACAGCTCGCCTGCATTGTGTCACAACTGCCCCACTCCTCTTGAATAAACTCCTACCAGAATTACGACAGTTAGCTGATCCGCCACACAGTTCACATACACCAAAACTTCACCTCTTGCAATTTCTGCGCAGGTCTTTCACTAAATATTGTAGACACTCCTCTTTCACAAATCCTATCCTGATTCTTCCTCTTCTCCTTATTTCTCTTTCCGTCCAATTCCAAATGCCGTACCTGTCTGACTGTCCGCCTGCCCTAGGCTACTCTTGGATCTTGACCTGGAACCGAACCCTTCCTGTCTTTCAATTTTATTTTGACTGAGCATCTGTGAAAAAGGTGGTTTCCGTGACTTAAGCTTTCGCTGGGTGCTGTAGAAATCTCGAGTTGAAGTAGAGCATAGGCCTATGTAAAAAGAATTCTTTGCGCTGACCCCTAGAAGTAGGGGCCTACCCAAGGCTATATGAACTGTTATCGACTTCAGTTTCTTAGCCTCGGCGGTTGGCCACTGCCTAATCTTCTTTTTCTGGCCGTCCAATCTTTCCACATTGTACGGTAGTTGTAGCCTACTAATATAACTGAGTTTGTAAATGAAGCAGAAATCTCGAAACATTACTCTGCCCTAGCTTGGATTTGAACCTCAGAGCCCCCACCTCTGTGTGTCTACATAAAGGCCTAAATATTAGGCCTATAAAAAACTGAGGGGACTAAACTAACAGCTGTAAAGACCGTAGGCCTAAATTAAGTAGGCCTAAAACTACTACGGCTAACTACTTGTAGCATCGTTGACCCCCGAATGTTTGTGGACGTTGTCCCTCTTCTCTCGTCTTGAATGTGAGTAGGTGCCCTAGTGAGCGCGCGTGCACGTGAGTCAGCATATGGCAAATCCAATTGTTTTGCATAGGCTATTGCGTATGACCTACAAGCGAATATTCAAAACACCATAGGTACAGGCCTACTGCTCATTTCAGCGCGTCGTCCAAATGAAACTAGTTATCAATAAATAAAATGTTCGGTAATAATACTCAGTCAGTCAGTAATCGTAATCTCGAGATTTCTACAGCGCCCAACGAAAGCTAAGTCGCGGGAACCAGCTTATTCACAGGCGCTCAGTTAAAAGAAAATCGCTAGGCAAAAGGGTTCGGTTCCAGGTCAAGATCCAGGAGTCAGGCAGTCAGACAGTCGGACGGCTACTGTGGATGATGTTGAAATTGAAGCGAGAAGAGAGATAAGGGAAAGAGGAAGAATCAGGATAAGATTTTTGGAAAAGAAGTGTTTTCAGTCTTGAGTGAAAGACCTGCGCAGAAACTGAAAGAGGTGTAACCTAAGCGTGTCGATAAATTCCGACTTAGAATTTTTCAGAGGCCTGCACTCGACTGTTGATCTTGACCTGGAGCCGAACCATTTTGCCTATCGATTTTGTTTTGACTGAGCGCCTGTGAATAAGCTGGTACCCGTGGCTTAGCTTTTGTTGGGCGCTGTAGAAATCTCGAGATTACGATTACGATCAGCAAAAGCGAAGCCCGCTATTCCAGTGATCAGCACACTTCAACCCTTGCAGATTTAGCGCAGTTCTTTCAATCAAAAATGACACTCCTGTTCCGAAATTCCTATCCTGCTTTTTGTCCTCTTTCCCTTATCTCACCCCTCACCATTCCACCGTAGTTTAATTGTGCAGTTCTAGATACGTAAAAACTTTAAATAACGGGCTGTCCTAGCCAAAGATATTAAGAAATCTTAAAATTATAATAATAAAACTTCTTTATTTGCCGATTTCAACAATCCAAAAATGCTGTAGATAAATAATAATATCGCAGTGAAGTAAACGAATGTTCGCCAAAATATCGCCTCTGTCCATGGTTAACATTTGCATAACCTATTGTTTGTTATCAGTTAATGGGACGCTTAGGCTTGGAATGCCATCTGCCTCCTAATTGTTCCAAGCCGAGTTGCACAAAACGGAGAGTGGGTTTTCTATCTGAAGGGCATATGCAAGGGCAATTTTAAAATCTTTGCTCCTATCTATTAGTGTTTGTAATTCGTCCACATCCATCGCCAAAATTTCCGGTGTGTTGCTTTCGTTGGGGTTTAGATCGTTATGTTATCTCGCTGGTTGCGTTAAATTGTCGGTTGGTTAGAGCTTTCTGAACATAAGTGGATTATTTTAAGAAGTTTCAGAAAAATCAGTTGTGATTTATTCTGTTTAAAGTTGAAGCTGCTAGTTGTGTAGCGAAAACATGGTAAGATTCTTATACAAAAGCAATGCGTTAAAATGCGTAGATTACGTGCGTGAGCGATAATAAAGTAAAATATTGTAAATTGTACACGTTTTTCTTTAGCGACCGTGTGGCCTCGACCCTATCTGGTGAGATCCTTCACCACCAATACACAACATTTAAGGTCCCCGTGCGCGGACGTACTAGCCCGAGATTCAAATCTCTGAAATAAGCCACGATCCGGACGCGAACCTGGGATCCTCACGCGCAGAGGCTTCCTTGGCGTACGCATTTACCGATGTAGCAAACTAGGCAAGTTTTCAGCGACAATGTGCTGCTGGTTATTTGGTCATATTTTGAAGTTGTATGATTTGCTTTTATTACCTCCTTGGTAATTTGTAAATTGAGTTCCTCGGTGCAGCGTGTGGACAGTGTCGAGTAGATGGATCGTGAACTGGTCACTGCATATATGCTGAAAGCAGATAACCCTCTACGGGTTTATTTATTGTCACTATAAAAATTGTTGTTGGCAAATGTGTGTTGTTTGGCATGTTTTCTATTCTGTCATCACAGTCAAGTAGTATATCGTGTGTTTTCTTATAAGATAATTGGTAAAAATATGTCTTATAAGCGATTCTTTGAATCTATAAATAATACGTTCTTTGAACAATGTTCCTTGCATGTTGTACATGGAGTATACTCTGAGCATAATGTGTTATAACTTGGAATGAGGCCTTCATTTACGTGACTGGGACAAGTGTATTGTGGATTTTTAATGAAATTATAATTTTTATGATAATTTTCCGACTTAGCATACTTAACAGTATTACAGTGGTGTGATGTTATGCAAGATATAGACAGCTACTTGTTACATACGTGGTGTTGTTTATTTAATGCAGCCTAGAAAGAAGAAGCCGTTTATCAACAAGAAAACTGACAATATCAGGACCTACAGCCTGATACCGAAAACAGATTCAGCTGCTGAGGATCCAGAGGTTAGCCTTATTCCACTATTTTGAGCATCTTAGAACTGCATATTTGCCTATGGGTGAAAACGTATAGCGACTAGGTTGCGGAGAACATGTAAGGTAAGGTAAGCAACGATTGCTTAAAATCTTCAGTAGAAACTATGGAGAAGTGTCGAAGGAACATTCGGCTGCGATGCAAGCACGATCACAGCAACGCAGAAACAGGACACCTTCTGTAACAGCCCAACTTGTGTTTGGTACTCGTTTACCTGCCTTTAAAGGTTGACAGTGGGGGGTATTTCATGTACAGTTGTGCAGCTCAGTTTTGCTCAACTTCACAGTGTCTGCCGGCAATGTATCTGCAAACCAGGCGGCCAACTGAGCCGTGTGAAGCTATACGTTATTGTTATGCACGAGTACCTAACTCGCTCAAGTGCATAAAAAGTGCTTTAGTGAGGTGCATAGAAGTTGCTGTATTGAGATTCTTGATATATATGTAGAAATGTGCATGGAAAATTTGACTATGTTGTTGATAAGTCTTTTGGTTTTAGGAATGTTATTATTATTTTCTAACAGCCCAGTGATGTCTTTGTGTTAGTTTCGTTAATGCTAGATCGATATTTGGTAGATGATGCCACAACATGTGCTAATGTCTTAAATTGGCAGTCAGTGGGCATTATTACTGTGAAAATTTGTAACATGCACAAAGTCACATGGCAGTGTGAGTCTGAGGTGAAGGCTTGATACCATGTCAGAATCAAGACTATACGGTTGCTATGAAATAACATTTATGTTTACATTTACGTCACCAGTGGCAAGCTGTTTACCAATTACCATGATTCTTAAGTGCTAGTTGTTAGGCATACAATTGACAGAATTGGTCTCCCTGGCTCTTGATTTGCTGTGGCCTGTTGAGAATAAGAAAATTATAAATTTTTAGTACTAACAGCTTTTTGCGGTTTTACATGATAATAATTTGTGTGACCAAAGCTTGACGATGAATATCTGCTGTTTTCATTTGTAGACTCGAAAGAAGTTACAAAGCAACTATGGCATAGAATTCGACGATGACTATAACTATCTCCAACACATGCGAAATACTGGAGACATTTCTGACGGTGCTACGATCATTCGCTATGGAAAGACGGCTTCAGAGACTCTGTTAGAAATGGTGCATAGCGGAAAGGTCTGTAAATGCTTTTGCAAGAAAAGGCAATCTCTCTTAACATCTGGTCGTATTTAAAATGTGGTCACTGAGCACTTGCTTTGACTTTTCACCTCTGAATCCCAGAGCCAAAATGAGAAAGCGGCAGAGATTGCTTGGTCAGACTGTACAAATCCTTGGTGGTCATGATCTTGCCCCTCAGATTCAAATCATTCATAAAGGCACATACGATAACCGACTTTGGTCGTTTGTCGAATTAAGTGCTATCCGCTTATTTGGACTTTTTATTTCTTTGTTTATATTGTTATTTTTAGATTACTGTATTCATAAATATAGTTTGTTTTCTGTAGGCATCTGCTCTGGTTCTTCCTCCTGAAGAGGTTGAAGTTGAAGGTGAGCTTTTTCTTCTGATGTGTTTCTGGAAACTAATTTGGCAGTGTTTATTGTGATTGGGTCATTGTTTGAAGAATGTATTTTGTTGTGTGATTGCCTGAATCGCTTGTTCATTCTTTTATTTATTTAAATGCTTCATGACATTTAATTTTTAAACATTCCTAGCCTAACACTGATGAAGGAGGACAACTTTTGTGTTGTCAGGTTGAAAGCCTCTCTGATGAATTTCTTTTAAAGTTGTGCCCTAAAAACTTTGAAAAACACGAAGTTTAACAATTAATCATAGTAGTTATTTTTTTTCAATTCAGAGAACAAGCACAGATCTAGTTAATAGTAAAAATTGTTTTTCTTGAAAAACACATTAACCATTTATCATAATTGTTGCTTTCTCAAAACAGACAACAAGGAGGAATCTATGCTAAAAGTAAAATTTGTCTTTTCTTGAAAAACACAAAGTTTAACTATTGATTGTAACTGCATTTTCTTTTTCGAAACAGAAGACCACGAGGAATCTGATCCTGAGATAAAGGAAGTGCTGGCTGCACTGGATGATGACCAAGCTATCGATGAAGAATTGTCCGAGGACTTTATTGGCCAGCTGAACTCCTCGTACGTTCAACATTTTGAAGTCTTTCTAAACAATGAATGCCAATAATTAGCAAAATTCATCTGAATTTTTAATCTAAAAAGTGAGCTTAAAATTCAGAGAATAAAAACTCCCAAAAAACTAAGGTAAAGTGTCATTTACTGATCTTCCAATGTGCCATTTGCTGCCTAATCTGGCCACTGCAGCCTGGATGCATTCATATAAATGAGTCAGTGTTAATGCGATTTATTCATGCCTGTTCTGTATTGTGATAGTCATTTACGTGTAGAAGTCAGCGTTGACTACTGTAACATGATCTATTTATGCCTCTTCTGTATTGTAACAATCAGCCGCAAGTGGTTGAAATTCCAAACTTGGGCATAAAACGTGAGTACATCTAAGAGTTAACTAGCTGCTTGTGCGAAGGCACATTGAGTTTAATTAATATTTCTGTAATTTCTATGCACCACTATCTGTTGACAAGTATCATTAGCTTTGCTACAGTGTGTGAAAGACTTGCTCAGGGTTCCTACATAAAACTTATCTCTGGAGAGGCTTAATCTAGCACACTCTAAAGCAATCCCTTGTACCAGTCGACTACTGTGTCACACAGTTTGCCTACTAGTTTAAGATCTTAATGTCCTTTGTCTTAGGGAGCCATGTGTTATATAAGTGCCTGTACATGATGTAGTTTAGAAGACTGACAGATTGCTTAAAATTGAAAGAATGGTGACATAGCTGGGCAAAGGGGCCTCTGACAGATTCTAAGGTACACAGAGCTGTCAACAACATCCCATCCATGGTTGACAGTCAGTGCCATATTCCCTAGCCTTAGTGTATTGAAGAGGGAGGATGATGAGAAGAATGAAGTGCCAAAACACTCGGTTGGCTTACTGACTGGCCCATCCCAGGCGGCTTGCCTCATTCAGAGGTCCCTGGGTTGGTGTTTCCTTTCCAGAGAAAAGCTGTATTTGGTTGATAACCCAGTTTAATTGTTTATGCTGTCTTTAGACCAACAGATTTTGAAGAAAACAAGATTCCAAAAGCCTCTAAGACGACTGGAAAGAGTGAAGATGACGATTTTAACTGGGAAGACGATGAGGAGGACAAAAACAATGATGAGGATGATGAGGAAGAGGATGATGATAAAGATACGGATGCTGATGATGAAGACAGCCATTTCTCGAATGACGACTTGAGGTCCAATAATTCTGATATGGCTGACACTTCAGTTGCAACAGTCGCACGCAGATGTGAACAGTTGCGTATTCTTGACGAAGGATTTGAAAAGGTTTGTTTTTTTCATGGGCTTTACCAAGAACACTACCTTAGTGGATAGCTTGAAGAGTTGTTATGTGTATGTAAATGTTTTGTTATTTTAAATTATTTATGACAAAAATATTATCTGTAAAAACTGCTACTTAATTTCATTTTCCACCCGAGATTTTATCAGACAGTTACACCCGATATTTAGTTTTATTTATTTATTTATTGCAATTATTATGTGCACAAGGTCAGTAAACCTGATTCTGAAGCATAAGACGACTTGACAACTTGGAACTTATTCAGAGTCGTTACATGGAATCCAGTTAGCAGATTTGAACTCGCAATCGTTGGATTGCAGAATCAGTGCAATACAGAATATTCGTACAGCAGAAAATTTTAAGAGATGTTGGCAAGCAAATCATTCTTCGAATTTTGCAAGAAGTTAAAATTATGTTCTTGTTAACGAAGGATGAGTTGTCTGTTTTTCACTGGTGTAGTATCTCGAAAGGAAGGCATCAAAACTCGGTGATGAGGATTCAGATGATGATTTTGAAGAAAATATGGAACATGACGGCAAAATTCTTCGTAAACTTCAAAAAGAAAAGGAAACAGAAGAGATAATGTGAGTACGAATGATTTTAAAAATTAGTGCTAATTTTATGTAAATCATTCAGCTTTTCCACTGTGGTATTTTGCTCTAAGTTTAAGTGCAAATAAATATCTTCTATGGTTTTTCTTTTTGTTCCATTATCATTATTTTGTAGTGCAGTTGTTTTATAAGATTAACTTAATTTGAAATGGAATGTCGGTGCTCAATAGTCTAGTGGTTAACATTGCTGTATTGTCAACACAGGTTAGGAGTTCAAATCTAAGCCAGATCAGAACGATGTTTTTAAACTTCTGCTGATCCCCTAGTGAACTTGGCTATAAAATGAGTAAACAGTAGGGGGCAAGGGAGAGGACTGGTCATCCACTATTGTGTGCCAGGGCTGAGAAAATGAAGTTGCTAACTCTTCATACCCATGGCTGCCTATTGGGGCTAGTGTATGGGTCTGTTCTTTGAATTAAAAATTCTTGTAGTTATTATTGTGGAGCTTTTTTGATAAATTTGGTTTATTGAGTGACCATTCGACTGAATGTTTTTTGTTCCCTTAGCATTATTTTCTAATGCAGTTGTTTAGTAAGATTACCACCCATAGCTTCCTCTTGGGGAATAGCATGAGGGTCCATTCTTCAATCTAAAAAATTCTTTTAGTTTTTATAATGGAGCTTTTTTGATAAATTTGGTTTATTAAATGACTATTCTACAGTAATGTTGAGACATTTAGGGAACTCTGTATTTACGAGTCATAGCTTACATTACGTTTTGGTTTTCTTTACAGTCTGATGAAAGACTTCATTGAAAAACCGGTAGACAAGGAGCGAATTCTCAATCACTACGCATATGACAGCAGTGAAGAGGAAATGGAGGAATTTGTCGAAGAAGTTGACCCAATGGCCGGTTGGGACTGCGAGTCTTTCATATACAGTAAGGTTCTCCAGTGACTGTTGTTGAATTTTCCAAAACAAAATCAGACTTTTTCTGTTAAAATCAGTCTACACTTTTCTAATTCAGTTAAGTACTATCCTGTGCCATGGGAAATCAATGGTGTGCTAATGCATGTTGTTTTCACCTCTGGGGTTCATATCCTGTGTGTTGTGTGAAATTGACAATTTGTTGTCAAGCTGAGTATCTTTTAAGGAAAGGTTGTCTGGTTGTTGGGTTGCTGTTGTTAGTTTGACTCCAGGACAACCCCGGAACTGATGTTGAAAGCGGCATGTTCTAGATGAATCATTACTTTACTTTGGAAATGCCTTAAAATGAATTTCTAGGTTAACTTGACTATTATGTCATTACAGAGCAACTTTGTTATTACCCAGTAGCTCCCAAAAATAGCTTCCAGTCAGCTACCTCGCCCCATGTGTTGAAGGCTCAACATGAGACAGAACAAGTTGTTGTAGCAGTCTTACAGTAATGTTCTCACTTCAGTAAAGATTTCTTAGTAAGAGAAACCATCTTAAGTTTTGTGGCAAATCTGACTGAAAACAGTTAATAACATTCCTTATTCTATGTATTCCGAGAGTGAACTCTGGTTCTCACCATTACCCATTTACCAAACTTAATACTGATGGAATTTTGTGGCTTTTAGGTCAACCATCAACCAAGAAGTTTACTCCAAAAGTAATTGAAATTCTGCCAGCCAAGGTACAGCTTTAAATGTTAATTTGTTAGCTGTTGGGATTTAATTTTGCAGTTTGTTAGTCAACTCGGTCTGATGTAAGATGTTTTACATTTACCTAAATTGCAGTTATTACTTGTAGTAACCATTGATTGATTCCTTATGCATTATGAAAGTCATTAGAATAGATTATTTCTCAAAGTTCCTGAGAAACTTGGAAACCAGAGAGGTAGAGTTTATTACTCAAAAATACATGCATGGCCCTTAAGATGTTTGTAACAATTTCGCCTCTTTTCGTGTGAATATTGTAATTATAATAATGCATCAAATGCTATATTGTTAGTGTAATACTAAACTATATTAGAAATAAAAGTGAACTGCATTATGGTTTTTACATATTTTGAATAATAATCTTTTGTGTTTATGCTTCAGCCAAAGAAAGTAAAAGGATCGTCCAAGGAGTCAAACGATGGCATGCAGCCCACGTCATCGATGGTACGCCAATTTTGTGATTGCAATAAACACCATTTGCTAAGATTTACATAGACGTATATATACTATAGTTCTTTCATTAAACTTTCATGCTGCTTCGAGTAGTGTAGGCAATGCTTATGTGAGGTTCTGGAAAAACGTGGATTAACTGTTTGGATAAACACGTAAATGTCATCATGGGTGCTGGTTGTCACAATGTGTAAACATCGCTGTGGAAAGAGAAAATAGAACATCTTTTAGAATTTCTTCAAGGCACTGAAGCGTAGCCATTAGGCTCGGTAAATGCATAATTAGTGAGCAGTTGGTGTTTGATCTTTCCAGCAAAAACCCAGCATTCGCAGTTTACGAACAGCAGCTTTAGACCACCAGAAACCGGTTGCAATCTTGAGAAATAAAAATGAAACCGAAAAGGAAAAGAGGGAAAGGAAGCTAAAAGTGAAGGAACAACAAAGGGTATGACCTGACTAAATTATCTAATTATAGCAATGAAAGCTTAATCTTTCTGACCTAATTTAACGATATAGTAGTGTAATAGATTTTCCCTTGGAAACTTTATCTGCCCTGTCCGTATTCACATCTATTCTCTCTGCAACAATCAAGTACTGACTTACAACTTCTGACCATGTTGCTGCAGAATTCCTGTTATTACGATGCACATTAAAGGAATTATCCTGTATTGGTGTTATTTAGAACTGTTCCTATCTTTATTCTAATCTTTTATAATTCTATATTACTGCTATAATATTCTGACCGGATTAGATTAGATTATCATACATCTATACTACTGCTAACACCCAGAGCATGAATTATTGATGGTCACTTCCAAGTTTGACGACGGTCTGTACTGATAAACCAGTGAACAAACTGACTCAGAATCTACCAGTACTGGTGAAAACCATCAAGTTCAGTGTGGGGGGGTTGGTGCGTTCTAATGGTTAGCATGCTGGACTATCAACCCAGAGGTTGGGAGTTCAGATCCCTGCCATTCAGAAATGAGTTTCAAGATTTCTGCTGCACTTATGCCCCCTAGTGAACTCAGTCATGAAGTAAGTCAGTTGACTGTACACTGATCAGGCAGCGAGGGTGAAGGTTGACCACACACCCTGATATGCTGAGGCCAAGAAAATGAAGTCGGTAACTCTTCATACCCATTCGCTTGAGTTACATTACCTGACGGCGATGCCAGTTATGTGAGATTTTATGTTACTTTGTCATTTTGTGTATTTAGGAAAGGCGAGAAATCAAGTCTCAGAATAAAGAGCTTTGGCAGCAGGCACACTATAGAAATAAACTGGAACTAGTGAGGACAGATCAAGCTCACCTCGGCACTCGGACTGAGTGATAATAGATCAGGTCATAAATGAAGAGACAAGTAAAAACTCAGACTGAGAAACGAATGGATTGTTCAGAAAGTAGGCAAAAATGAAACAAAATGAAAAAATGAAACAATAAAAATGAAACAATAAAACATGGATTAAAAAAACAGTTGAGGATTGTTGATATCAGTTGAGGGTGTTGTTTGAAATAAATATGTGGCTTTGTTTTTATTCTCTATGGACCAAAGGTCATTGTCTCTTGCTTGTCACTGGTATCAAGTAACGAGAATTCAAACATAAACCTTTGTACAGTATATGCACATTTATTTAGTGCCTTTTAAGAACTGTTGCTTGGGGTGATTTGTAGTTGTGGGTTGCATGGCCATAAAAATCGTCCGGCAAGCACAGTCGACTGTAAACAACTCTGTTTTATTGTTATTGTTTTATTATTAATTTTATTATTATTACTATTATTTTTTTACCCAAGGTAGGTGAAAAAATTATGATCATCATCGTCATCATCATCATATTTCCTGTTGCCAGACTTGTAAGTGCAGTTTTGCACTATATTCTCTATCGATTGTATTCTTTTTATCTTGTATTCGTCGTATTTTATCATTTGTTGCATGAGTTTTACTGTGTTGTTATTGAGGTTCACAATGAGACTAATGCAAAGATGACAATTTCTAAAGCATTGTCAGTTCTAGGGTGGTTTACAGTGTCAGTGCAAGTACTAAGAGTCTCATAATAAATAGAATTTCAACTGATTTTTTAGAAACGTAAACAGTTTTGGTCTCGTGTATAAAATGTACTTATGAATAGGAAGAATAGACTAATTGAATAAATGGCAGAGTCATTTTTCAGGTCATTTTTAATGTCTTCAGTTAGCAAACATTACGTTTGAGACAATTGGAGCCATTTGCCAAGATCAAATGTGTACATCCTGTATTTAAATACACAATTAGAGGGACAAAGTGGCAGATAATTGCTAATGCATTTGCTTTCAGTTCCGAATCTAGTGATTCAATTCATATGAAAATGAGGTCTTTGTTTATTAAGGTCTTTGTTGTTTGAGCTCTTTGTTGTGCTGTGTTGCCTGATTGTTGTCGTGTTCGTGTTGCCTTATTTGCTACATGGCTCTTTGATAATATGGTAATCCTCAACGATATGGAGGATATGTAGCTCGAGTGCAGTTATCTTGCCGTAAAGCAGAGCATGAAAGCAGTGAAATACTGAAATATCAATCTTGTTCAGCAACTGACATTTGGTCCGTTAAAACCTATAATAATAAAAACATTAAAAATATAATATAATAATAAAATAATATATAAAAATATAATAAAAATGTTAAAATCCACGTAATAAAAATCATAGTGAAAGGAACTGCGCTTGCAAAGTTTGGCAGTGCATTTAATTTTGAATTTTGTTCCCTTTATTCAATCTTCCTAGGCAAATTTAATACACGTAACTGGTTTAGTTTGTGGTGTTAGCTCAGTACATTGGTATGGGAAATGATTTGTACGTGCCAACTGACCATTACTTTTAAATGACACGGTGTAGAGATGGTTTTCATTAGTTACTGAAGTTTAATGACATCATATGGCTTTATAACACGGTGTTGACATTAACGTTACCTCGCCTTATAAAGCTTGGGGTAAACAACCCTGTTTGCATCTGCTCACGTAACCTTTTGCTGATGATATCCAAGGTTCACAGAAGTTTTAAAGACGCAGATGTTGGTACAAACTAAAGCTTTCTGTTTTGTTTATTTACACAAACAGTAACTGTTTGGTTCACAAGTACAACTTCAAAATATACAGACAAATCTACTTGACTGCCACAAAATTCACTCAGTCTCTCTAGCAATATGTATGCATGTACATATTTATTACAAGAAAATATATAGCTTACATATAAGTATATTTATACGTGAGTGTCTGAAAGTATATATCATTCTATATATATAATTATACCGTATACTATATAAATATATATGTATATATATATTTAATTAATATCCTTTCTACAATTACATGACGTGTATACTGCATATATACACATAGGTGCAGCTGCAGCTGAACGTGTTTTGGCGTTAGTGCCACATAACACGCGCCGAACGTAAAGCTTAAAACGTAAAAGCTGAATAGCTTTTCAGTGCACGTTCGCAAACATGCAACTGGTCTTTGACGAACTGCAGATGATGATACATAATGCAGGTGCTGACGTGCGCTTTTGACATTCCGACGTCTAATCAATAATCACAGACAATTGTTCTTCGGGCCAAATGTGACTACAAGTCGTGCAGATCAATACGACCGACTGGTTACACCGAAGCCTCCTTACAATGCGCTTCATTATAGCATGGATCTAAAGTTTAACCAACCTCCATGGGAGCAGTGGATCAGCGTTCTCGTCATGATCCTCCCCAATACTTGGCTAAGGCTGGGAAGGATAATAATCCAACCAGCAGACCAAATTCTATAATGAATCTCGGTCAAGTGCCATCAACTATGTCGACAGCAGTAGACCCCGATGTGCCTCTGTCCTTTGACTTTCAAGCCATAGGACTGGCCCTGAGAATTCTCCAACTCTAAGTTGAGGGTCATCCAAAGCCAAATGCAAAATCATCACCAACCTCCTGAATGTGCCTCTGTTATAATACTACCTTGTTATAGTGGAGTTATAGTGTTTGATATGGTTCCCGCACACTGCGTTCTAAAGAGGCTTCAGGGCACTGTTTGGCCGTGCAGTTTTACAAATCCATCTATGGCAAGTCAAAAAGATGCAACATTTGTTACATAATTCCAGCTATCAAAAAAAGATGCAAAATGATTACTTATTTTCAGCTGGAGAGAAAGCGTGACATGAAGTGCGAAATGGGAGTTGAACAAAGAGCATGTTCATTTGTTCACAGTCAAAAACGAGGCACCTGGAACTGTGCATACAAAGGGGCAATAAGAAACAAACAAGCCAAATGGAGATAAAATATGGCTTCCTGAGACTCAAATAAAGGAAGATGCTCAACACTGGCTTCATAGCAAACAAATAAATTTGGGCTAAACTGAATGAAGCAAACTGCTAAATAAGCTCAAAGTGGCATCAAGAAAATGGCTCCGGTGATTGTCTCACGGCAAGTTTAGGCAGAGATATCGGCCAAGTTTGAGCAAGTCTTATTCGTTTCGTAGTGTGTCATTTTGCTCCTCATGGATAAATAGCATCTAGCTGTTCATATTACATCTATAATTTATAAACTCGCACTTCTTAGGTGACTGTACATGGGTACATGCGTGTAAAGTTTCAAATTACACTTACATATATACCACGTAACGTAATTGTAATGTTGTCGTAGTTTGGCCTCCTGGGCAGAACTGCCCGAGTATTACACTCGGTGGCAAGAACGAGGCAGGGTGGTGCGTACATCGTGGAAATCCACCTTTACATTCAGAACACCGAATTCCTCTCGATGGCACTGACTACCGGCAGTCCTCCTGATCCGAAGAGGGGTAGTCGTTGACGCGGGGCAGAGCGAAAGAGGTTGAAAGAGGCCCAGTCTTTCCAGGACCAGACTGTATGGTGTACTGCCCATCCGAAACCTGACTGGTTAGGTTTTTCCAGCTGTCATGTCCAGGAGCGGGGTCTCTGGTACTCGAACCGAACGTGGATGCGTCGCACGGTTTCTGAGACGGTCTTCGTCCTCCAAGCATTGGTTCTGGCTGCAACAGTCGGTCTGTGTTCGATGGTTTGTTGCTGCTGCTGGCTGGGGAAGGCCAGAAGGTATCTGCTGGATTCATCCGGTCGCATTCGTTAAACGCAGAGACTGAAGGGAGACCAGGGTGCAGGGTGCCTCGTGGAGAGTTCGGCTTCTCATAGCGATCATTCTCTTCGTCTGTGCTCTGCTGAATGACACAATCTGGAAAAAGTAGTCAGCAGACAAGTGTCAGATAGTAACTGAACAGCCAGGCCCTCTCAGAGGGGTGGCCAGCAGGGCCATTTGGCCCAAGTCTCGTGCAGAGGGGGGCCTCAGATTTGAGAAAAAACATTATTTATTAATATTTATTTATTTATGAAACTTTTCCTCACAATTTGCAAGCCTAACACAGTAGTTGAATTCAAAGGATTTGACAGAATAATGTCTTCGCATCAGACTTAGTAGACTTAAAATGTGAACACTGCCAGAATGTTTGCAATGGCCCAGGCCTCTGAATCTCTGAAAGGACCCGTGAATAGCATTTCATACTTAAGTCACTTCATATGAAACGAGTGTTTCATAGTGCAGAAGAATGACACACGTGAGTGTCCTACAAATTATGTGGGACATCTGTGCACATATGCATGTATGTATTTATGTACATATAATAAATACATCACACATGTCTCGCATGATTTCATGTATGAATGTAAGTATCTGAGCATTTCTACAGTGCCTTTTAAGTATCTCACAAAAGAGCTTCTGATGCAAGACTTTCTAGGACGATGATAAATAAGTTCGTCTCTAAATGAATGATGCTTGTGTAGCTGGAGAAGGGCTTCACCGGCCGGTGGGTCTCACGCAGACACCTAAAGACCGACCAACAAAAACTCGTCCGTGTTTAACAGTTGACGCATATTCAGTAAGGTCGGTTAGTCAAGAACTTAGAACGTGGAGCATACAGGTTCAAATCTGCTGCAGGACAGGGACCTTGAACAAGTCCATAGCATACATCAGCCAATGCCCAGTCTGACGTATTGCTACTTAAACATACGAAAATAAAACACCAAAAAAAAGTACCTCGGTCAAAAGGTGATTTGGACAACGATTTGTTGCTAGGTTGTGATGAAGAGCTGACGCTTTGTCTGCAGGGCAGTGGCTGAGGCGCAGCAAGTGGTGGCTCCACGTGGGTTGGGGCTCTGTCTGGCAGGCTCTGGTTTCTTGACTGTTCGAGGACCCAGTAGGCGTGGCTGTCCAGAGGCTTTGGAATGTTGTCCGACGAAGGTCTCACGAGATTTCCAAAGGTCGCTGGGCTCGGAAAGGTCGTGTACAGACCGGTCGAGTCGCCGTCGAGACTAGACATTTTGGCATACGCTGGACTGCTTCTCTGGTGGTCGTCATCAACTGAAACCGGGACACACGTAATATAATGTAATAAAAGATTTATATAGCACCTTCTTCTCTCCAAGGCACTCCCCATCACCATAATGATGCTAAAGTTCATTAAGGACAAGTTCATCGGCAGCTTAGTGATGTTCAAACATGAGAGAACTTCATAATTAATATATTATCCTTGTACTCTGTTAACTGATTAGTATTTTATTCGTATATATCAATTAATTCATTCTTTTAATAAATTTTATCACTTTATAAAAATATACACAGTTCCTGAGAAAGCTAAACAGTTACCAGTGTCATAGATGGATATTTCGGTGTTTGCACTGTGGTATGGATGGCAGGGTGGAGGCATTGAAGGAGGTGGAGGAAGAACAAGATCTGGAGCCAACTGGAAAACAATCAAAAATAACCAATCGATCTTCAGTCATGCAACCACTCAACTGGCTAATGTAACAATTAATCAATCAATCAACCCTGGCTTGACCCCTCTGATTCTAACCTGGCACCAAAACTTGCCGATTGGACTTGATTAAGTGCCAATTAATACACAGGTCACCATAAGGCAGCTTACGTGTACTGCTCAGAAATTATAAATTTGCATATCTGCACGCACCTTTGAAACTGTATTTAATTGTGTGTGTGATACAGATGCCTGTTTTATAACTTAATTAAAATCAATCAATCAAATCTTCCCCATCACTCACTCAATTAATCAATCAATCAACTATTAATGACCTGTGGAAAACTTAAATCAGGCAGATGACTCCAAACATTTCAAGATAAACCGTCCAATGGACAATTTTCTCTTCATCTGACCATCCGAAAACTCAGTTCAGACAGAAAGACTAACAACAGTGCTGTTGTGCAGAACTGTTGTCTACTGTGCTAAACGCTGGTCTACTCAGTAGCACTCTGGCTCTGAAATTCAACGATTGCAGTTTCGCGCCTGCAGAGCAAACTCCATGTAACAACCCTTTTTCAAGAAATCCCACCCTGATCCATCAAATTCATTGCCTTCCCATTTCTCTCCAACTAAACACAACCCACCCTAACAGTTCCTCTCCCCCTTCTCTCTCTGGTCTTCTGGCAACCGGACTCGGTTCTTGACATGGCAGCCCTGAACAACCTCACTGACTTGACGCAGCACTCGCGAATAAGCTGGTGCCCTGCACTTAGCTCTTAAGTAGCACTTTAGGCAATTAGAGTTTATGACTACAAACCCTGGACAAGTTGTTTGTGTGCCCCTGTCTCACATCCAAGATTCAGAGTTATTGACCTCGCATGTATAAAGAGTGTAGTAAGTAAATACATAAATAAATAAATTTAAATAAATACGTAAATCAACAGACCTTTCTCGACTGGCCTGTGGGCCTTGTTGGGCAGGTCCTTGAATCTTTTCCAGCACAGAAACCATTGCCTGGATGAGGTCCGGCTGAAAGGGTACAGTCGCCAGTACAGTTTGGCAGATGACCATTGTCGACTTTGTAAGTGTAGTCGCTGATGTTGACAAGTCCGTCTGGCTTTGAGGGTCTTTTGTTGCCAAGAAATGCAGTCGACTGATCAGCATTCTTCTGTTCCTCACCGCCTGTAAATTGGTAGAAATATACTTTCAAACCTTCCTGTAGCATGTTTAACTGTATAATTTCACTTTTCAAAGTCTTCATTTCATTGTATAATTTCACTTGTCAAAGTCTTCATTTCACTGTGTAATTTCACTTGTCAAAGTCTTCATTTCACTGTATAATTTCACTTGTCAAAGTCTTTCTTGCACACGAAGTCCTGTTTATTTCAATGACAGATTTTCAGATTTTAGAACAAGAATGATTTTAAAATGACTTGTAATTTCCACTTCAGATTCACAGTTAACTGACTCCGTGCATGTAATAATTATCTATGCATTTATCAAGCGCCACCACCTAATGACTAAGCATCAATCGATGGTGCTGAGCAATTGTGAGTGAAGGAGTTGCTCAAGGTCCCTATACAGCAACTGTTTCAGAGAAGGCTCGAACCCATACTCTCCGCATTACAAGCCGAGCGCTCTATCCAATCAGCTACCATGCCCCACATAATAAATGCTCTAAATAAATGCTCTACATAAACGCTCTAGTTAAGTGCTTCAAATAAGTGCATTAATTAAGTGCTGTAAGTATGTTTTTCCCAGACTGATTTCCATGAAAAATTATTTAATAGACTCAAAACTAGCAGAAAATGAAACTTAATTAAATTATTTAGTAAAATGTTAAATCACAAAATTCCGACATACTGCCATATCTCTGGTTTTTGTGTCGCTTCCAGACAAAAACTGAGGCACAGGAAACGACAACAATGACGACGACACCCAAACCAATTCCCAGAATGATGTACGTCAGCTGTTGACGTTCTGAGTTCCCGTCACTCGCGTCGCCGAGTGACTGCTCCCGACCATCCGGATGTCCGGTGGCTGGCACTTCTTTGACCCTGGGGGTGCTGGCGTAACGCCCTGGTGGGAACTTTTGGACGTGGTCTCCAGGCAGAACTTCGTCATCATAAGCTGTCAACAGATTTGAATTTGAGAATAAATTTTGTTGTTTGTACTTTTAAAAATTCATATTAGCCAATAAATTTAATCATGACAGATTATCAGAATGTGGCCAAAACTGCACTAACACGAGCTGTCAAGAGGTTCAGATTTGAGAATGAATTTCATCACCTAAACACTGTCAAAATACGTACATTTGCACAGAAATTTATTCGTTATGGAATGTCAGAAGATTCTTACCAGAGAATTAAGCGTTGCTCAAAAAATAATGGCAACTAGCAAGTAACTGATGTGAAACAGGCATACAGCTCAGGATAGATCACGAGTTGCCTTACGGCGGCGGTACCAAATCTTCACATTTTTCATTCAGGTTTCATCTGCCATTAATTAGCATTGAGCATTTCTTGTCTTATTTAATCCTCTTTAACCAGCATCTTTTTCTTCCCCTCCCAAAAACACCCTCTAGACATTATGCTTTTAAAGTAATGTCTGCTGACAACACACACTGGTGTGGCCAGAACATTCACTGACAAAGTTTCTGGTATCAGACCACATTCAGACTATTTTGTCTGATAAAAGTCTAGCTGTACGGTATATTATATTGCTTGTTTCAAAAGCGTACTGGAAACTCAATATAATTAAGTCTTTTGGAACCATATGAAGAACTGTATTAAAACAAGATCATGTTTTAATGAAGCAATTTCTATAGCTCAACTAAATTTTGGGTCCATTTCCCCAACCGTGTTATATCAGAATTGGTGTTTTAACGGAGCATGTTATAAGGAGTTTCTGGTGTACTCTCCGTGGTTCAGTATCATTCTGTATGTCTGCCTTTGTGGCTGTGCATCTTCCTTAATTTCTTTGCTGGCTTTGTTAGGTAATAAACTGTTAGCGTGCTTACTTATGCTCACTATTCCTCGCTCAGCCTATGGACATATGGCGAGTTAACAAATGCATTTCTTACTTACTTACTTATTACTAAACAACTGGTGCAAATCAGCGTTCTGGTTGCATTATTGTCTGGTTGTGGGTCACAAAGAAAATGTATGACTACTGAACAACTGAAGAATGTGTTTTGGCCACAGCAATGTCTGCAGCTTCCACACATTACTCTCTCTGTCTGTCTGTCTCTCTCCTCTCTCTGTCTGTCTGTCTTTCTCTCTGTCTCTCTCTCTCTGTCTCTCTCTCTGTATCTCTCTCAGTCTCTGTCTTTCTCTCTCTGTCTCTGTCTCTCTCTCGCTGTCTCTCTCTCTGTTGCTCTCTCTCTCTCTCTCTGTCTCTCTCTGTGTTGCTCTCTCTCTCTTTCTCTCTCGCTGTCTGTCTCTCTCTCTGGAGGGCATGGGTCCCTCACAACATCTATCTTCATCTTACTGCCGTCGACTGTGGTTGCCTCTGGCTATTTCTTAGAGGTGGTCCTCTTTGCAGATCTAGATTATATTACCATTTTGTTTTAGACCAGAACTAAGTCCCTAAAAATTCCCTACCAGTCTGAATGCTCTCTAAACAAGAACAGTTCATCAAAGTGAAATAAGCCGACAGAAAATAAAACAAATTCACACCTAAAATAAGTAAAATTAAATAGCTAAAATACTGGATGTAAGTAAGTATCAAGACAATGAATTTAGGACCTTTTAAGCACCTCACCAAACATTGCTTTAATAAATAAATAAAAGGAACTGAAATAGATAAGCAGAATTAATGGAATAAATAAGTTAAATAAATAAGTAAACTATAAATAATTGAAATAAATATGCAAACTGAGTTAAACTAAGTACATAAACAAAACTTCTGAAAAAAATAAGTCAAGATGAAGCAGGCTAAATAAAACAAAGAGATGAAATATGGTAAATAAATGCAGCAAGTCAAAAGCGCATGTGTGACTTACTGTGTGTGTTTTTGACAACAGTGTTGCTGAAGGCGCTTTCTTTCCCAGACTTTCCGTAACTCTGCATTCGAATCGTGTAGGAGGTTGTGGGTGCCAAGTGTGACAGGACGTGGTGTCGTACGCTTGAACCAGGCACGATCACCTTCTGGAAATTTCCATTGCTGCCAAATGGAGCATAGTGTATGTAGAAACCTTCCACAGGCCACTGGTCCATGTCCTGCTGCTAGAAAAACCGTAAAAGTGGATAAGATTAATTCAAAAACAGCAATAAACAACAGGATTTTTATAGCTCAGCAAATAACCACAGTATAAAACCACAGTTGTTTCTGCAAAAATTGTCTAATTTAACCTGATTTCATCACTTCTATTTCACAACTTTAACATAATGCACGAGGCCTCAGACTTCAAATGAAAATGTAGCAAAAAGTGGTTGGAGAATTCGAATCAAGATCCAACAGAACCGCAAGTCACTCTGCAGCGGGTAACTAAGTTGAAAAGGGTGAGTCTTAAGTTTAGACCTGACTGACAATAAATGACTGACAGAAGATACAGAACTGAGCAGAGGCTTCCAAAGTTTCAGACCAGCCACCAGAACTCCCAGGTGCCCAATACTGTCCAGGTGCAATGTGTCAAAAGCACAACATTGTTTCTAAAATAACTGAGAGGTGAGCAAAACAGTAAACAATAGCACAGAAATAATAGCATAATAACAATGGAAACTGCAGCAGTAGCTACAGCAACTGACAACGACGATAGCACGGTCAACACCAATACCCAAATGCCCATGAATCTGTAATGGCATGACGCTTGTCCTGCTGTCATGTCTCTGGCTTCTTGAAAAGACACGACAGAGACACCAGACATGACACAATGACACATTCTTCTGAAGCCTCATAAATTTTCCACTGAAGAATACGATCCCAAACAACTGGACCACAAAATGCACCCAACACGCCTTTCAAATTACACAGGTCGAAGAACAATGTCAATGCGACCAGTTTTATTGTTCTACACAAAGTTCAAGCACCAGATGAAACACACATACGTACGTACACAAACCAAAAGACAAAGACAGTGGTTAATAAATTAAAACAATCATCATTTTGGCAGACAATGCACTGGGTCATAGTACTGAGTCGAAATATTAACTGTCCGATTGTTATCAGTCATATGTAGAACAGCGACAAACTAGGAAATTACCTGTAATTTTGTTAACAATCATCATGTAATTGATAATATCATGTGATTATGGTCAATAAGACTATTTATAAATTTTAAATGTACATGGTTTATATATAGCGACTGTATGGCCTCGACCCTGCTCATTTTGCAGTGAATTAATCGGGTGAGATCCTTCACCACTGCTGCCCGTTTGAATGGGCGTCATTTAAGGTCCCTGTGCACGGACCACGCTAGCCTGATATTTAAATCTCTGAAATATAGCCACTACTGGTATGCGAACCCACATATTTATGTGCGTATCTAGACATTTGTGAAATCCTAATAAGCGACTGTCCAAGGTGCTGCTAACAGGCACCACTTATGCTATGCACAAAATGGAAAGATGGATGGATGGATGGATGGATGGATGGATGGATGGGTGGATGGATGGGTGGATGGATGTTTGCATGGATCAACAATATAGATCTGTGTAATTTGTGCTGAAGAAATGCAGCTCTTAACCTGCATTTGAATATCGTACCTGCCAGCCGATGATAATTTCGCTCTTGGACAGAGGACGTGCTTCTACGATCACAGGGAAAGGCATCTGGGTCCTCTGGCTGGTGGCTGTCAGCACAGTCACTCGAGCGGAAACTGGACCTGGCCTGATATCACCATTCGAATAAATGACCATAATACGAAATCTGTAGGTTCTTCCTGTTAGAATACAAAAAATAACTTAGTCATTCATTCATCCATTCATCTAATCATGTTTTATCCATCCATACATCCATCTGAAAAACCAAAAACAGCGAGAGATGCAGAAAATAAATGCTTTTCTACTAGTCTCATTTCTGGTGAATTTATTAATTTGGGCAACAAAAATATTTGATTCATAATAATAATAATAATAATAATAATAATAACAACAACAATAACAACAACAACGATAACAACAACAACGATAACAACAACAATAACAACAATAATAACAACAACAATAATAACAACAACAATAATAACAACAACAATAATAACAACAACAATAATAACAACAACAATAATAATAATAATAATAATGTTGCACAAGGTTACCTCTTACTTTGGGTTAAATGAATTACAATAATAATATTGCACTGTGCTGCATATCAACAATCAGGATTTACCAGGTCTAAGATTGCCAACTTCGAACATTCGAAGGCCATAGGAAACGTCGTCATCCAGCATCTGCCACCGAGATGAGGTCTCTTCGATGATTTCCTTGACCTTGATCTTGAACTTGGAAACAGCTGGTTCCCCAGGAACAACAAGTGGCATCTTCCAGTTCAGCAGAACTGAAGTATTCGTAAGGACGGTCACCTTTGGCTTTGTTGGTGCCAGCAGCTCTATGAAAAACAGACAAAGGTTTTCTGAGGATGATGCGATGCAAATTTCTGCCATTGAAATGCTTTAGTTCAGTGACGACTAACCTCGCAAGTCAGATTTTAAAATGGTGACCTGCGATGAATTACCATTCTGTATGTCTGTCTTTGTGGTTGAGTGTCATTCTGTATGTCTGTCTTTGTGACTGAGTGTCATTCTGTATGTCTGTCTTTGTGGTTGAGTATATTCCTTTATTGGTTTGCTGTATTACATATCTAACTATCTGTGCATTTGTCCATGCCTACGATTCCTCACTCAGCCAATGGACATATGACATAACAAACGCATTACTTACTTACTGACTGTGGCCATATATGAGCCTTGGCAGAAACATAATTATTTAACAGGACCATGTTTCCAAAGAACTTTTACAGAGGTTTTAAATAAATATATAAATAAAAAAATAAAGAAAGAGAAGAAATGCAAGTTACAAATGAGAAGGCAACAAAAACTGACAACGATGCAACAGTAATTGCAGAAACTCGTAAAAACTGAAAGGATAAAAGATATTTTTAGCACACCTCCACCATCGTCGGAATTCCAGTTTCTTGTCTTGTCGTCTTCTGGACGCCGTTTTGTCGTTTCACTCGGCTGATTTCTGCCTGGATCGTATTCCTCATAGTCCATGTCCTCCTCCTCTTCTTCATTCTCTTCATCATATTCATCATAACCTGCTTTGAAAAAAAATTAACGCTACATTTATCCAAAAGTCATTATCATTTTTACATAGTAAAGCCTTTATCCCAAAGTCATAACTCCTCACAGTTGGCAAAATTTAACAATCAATAAGTATTTAACGAAATTTTGTAAATAAATAAAATTAAGTTACATTTCTTGTTTGTTGGTTCAGAGCTAAGTAACCAGATTCACTAAGAGACCCCAGCAGGATAGAAATCTTGGGATATCTTTCGGTTCAGATCGGGATTTTACTTGGATCATCATAACTGATGACAACAGCTTCATTTGTTTACACAGAGCCTTAGGGGAATACACCATTGTTCGAAGGCTTTGACAGTCAGACAGACAGACAGAGACAGACAGACAGACACACAGAGAGCATTAGAGACACTGGCCAATCGAAACTGTCCTAATTAAGAGGTCTTTCTTGCCAGTATGGAGCTCCAGGGCTTCCTTAAAGTGAGATTACATGCACCCCTGACAACTGAGAGTAGCCAGCGACAGTAGCCAGTGTTGCCAAGAACAACAGAAGGGCATGACGACGACGATGTATTTCAGCAAAGACTGAATTAACATTATCTGCCGAGGGCAAGAAACATGCAGCAGGCACTCCACAGATGAACGCACCAGCTACTCTCTGCCGTCTCTTGAAACCCATCGGCTCATAAATCCATCTGCCTACCAGTCAGTCTGTCTGTCTGTCTGTCTATGTCTGTCTGTCTTTCATGTATGGCTTCCTGCCATGAATTACTGTCTGTCTGTCTGTCTGTGTCTGTCTGTCTGTGTCTGTCTGTGTCTGTCTGTCTATGTCTGTCTGTCTGTGTCTGTCTGTCTGTCTTTCTGTCTGTCAACTTGTCTTTTCAACTGCTTGTCTAACTGCATGGTTGTCTGCATGTCTGCCTGTTAGTCATTTTCGTCACTAGCTGGACGTATTGTCTTCTTAATTTGTCTTTGTCACTTCTTGCCCGTCTGTCTTTGTCTTATCTTTACTGTCTATCCCTGTGTCTCAATTGGTCTGCTTGTCCTTCTGGCTCAGCTTATATGTCTATCTTTATTTCTCATCTTGTACGTCTATACCAGGGTTGTCCAACATACAGCCCATGGGTCATGTTCAGGCCCACGAATGGTTTCAACCGGCCCGCCAAATGGTTCAACCGAGCCTTTCAAAATATTGATTTTCATTTCTAAAATTGTGAACTGCTAACTTGAGTACTTGTGTAAACAAAAGCAATGCCAGGTATTGCATGAGTAAAAAAATCAGCCAAAATGTGAATATGTGATATCTGATCTTGTGGTAGGCAAATAAAACTATTGTTCTTTAGTATGCGTTGCGTTGTTTTGATTATTTATGACATTCTGTCTTCGGCCTCCAAAGTCTGAGAAAAATGGCAATATAGCCCTTCACCCTGAAAGGTTGGACACCCCTGGTCTATGCTTTTGTCTCGTTTTTTTCTCTTATGCCTTGTCTGTTTTGTCTTGCTTGGCATGCTGTCCTGTCTAGTCTGTCTGTGTGACTTGCTATTCTTTGCCACAGACACTTACTGTGCAGGGACACATTACAGCAAGTGCTACTTATTACACAATTGCTTTGCACAATAGACTAATGCTTTGTCATCAGATACTGGCACTAATTAAACACAGAAATAAAATTAGTAAATAAAAATAATATCCCACCATCTTCATACGGCTGCTTTCCAGGTGCTGTTGGTGACGCAACTGGTGGCGTCTTGGCGTTGGCCTGAGGGTCGATGACTGTCAGCCGTGCGTAGGCATGAACCATTCCTAATCCATTTCTTACGACGCACTGGTAGATGCCAGATCGTCTGCGGTGGATGTTCGACAGCGTCAGAGTTGTATCTGGACAAGAGAGTGCACCAATCTATGTATACATGCATGTGTGTTTGTATGTATGTATGCATGTATGTATGTATGTATGTATGCATGTAAGTTTGTTTATATGCATGTATGTATGTATGTATGTATGCATGTAAGTTTGTTTATATGCATGTATGTATGTATGTATGTATGCATGTAAGTTTGTTTATATGCATGTATGTATGTATGTATGTATGCATGTAAGTTTGTTTATATGCATGTATGTATGTTTGTTTGCATGAATGTATGTATGTATGCATGTGTTCATGCAAGCATACAGGTATATACCAGTATATATGTACTATTTATGTGCATGGACATCTATATATAGCACCTAGTAAAATAAAAGCACTTAGTTCAGCAACTTGCGGCACCGGCATCAACTGAAGTATGCACACATGTATGTTTGCTTGTATGTATGTATGTATGTATGTGTATGCATATATGTATGTGTATGTATGTATGTGTGTGTATGTATGTATGTATGTGTGTATGTATATATGTATGCAATCTAGCTCCCTGTATGTATGTATGTTTGCTTGTATGTATGTATGTATGTATGTATGTATGTATGTGTTCATGAAAGCATAAACGTATATACCAATATGTATGTATTATTTATGTGCATGGACATCTATATAAAGCACTTAGTTCAGCAATACATAGCACTATCCAGTAGCATGCTGGGCCTGCAACCCAATGACTGCAGGTTCAAGCCCCCTGAATAGACTCCGTACAATGACTCTGAATATGTCGTTAGTGCAGATGAATGGCCTTAATGAATGAATGGATTATTTGACTGATTGACTGAATGAATGCCACATATGACTAAATGCTCACCTGGTGCCTCAAATTCAGACTTACTGACTTTGCACCCATAAGAAGTGCAATAAACAAATCAATAAATATGTGCCAAACAAATCCTATTTATATTACAAATTATTCCCTAAGCTTCAAATTAACAAGATGACACGAGTTAAGCTTAAAGAGTAACACACACACACATATATATAAATGAATATATATTTAATATATGTATACATATATATACACAGTACATATATGTGTAATTATTACATATATATACACACACATATAAGTGAATATATATTTAATATCTGTATACATATATACACAGTACATATACACATATATGTATGTATTTACATTACAATACAAACTATACATGTATTTGGTTACATTACAATACATTACACAGGCTGTAAATCAGGTTTGGTGGTGAGATGTCGAGTGGAAGGCGAACCTCTGATGGAAACGAATTGTTCATTGATGATGAGTTCTCCGTTGAAGAGCCATTGAATCGAGGGCTTTGGAGAGCCCTGCTTCGGAGATCCCTGCGGCCGACACTTGAACACTACGGTGCTGCCCTCTGTCGCAGTTTGATCCGTCGGAGCAGTTTCTATGCTGGGAGGCTCTGCAACGAATGCAACAGACGCAATGAATGCAACGAATGACTGACTGAATGAATAAATGGCCTTAATGAATGAATGAAAGCATTGAATGCATTGAATTGATTGATTGACTGACTGACTGATTGACTGACTGAATGAATGAATGCCACATATGACTAAATATTAACAACTGCAATGGGCAAAAGATTTACTGCAATGCCCAACAGAATGCAACACTAGCCCTATGAAAGGCAAAACTGGAACACGATCAGATAAAATGAAATACTGCTTCTTCAAAATTCAGGGTCACTTTCATTTCCTTACAGCGGGCTCACTGTAAGTAAGTAAAGGTCCCGACTCCCACAGTGGCACTTACGACAGGCGCTCATTTCCTTTTCTTAGAGCCTTGAGCTGGCAATGGACGAATCCCAAGGTCCTGGACAGGAATAGCCATAAAGAACCCTAGCAGTGCTCCTGTACACCATCCTTTTTGCGGCCTCGGCCATGCTACTTCTTCTTTAAGTTTTCTTTAAGTTCTCTCCCCCCAGGCAGGTTCAAAGGCCCAATAGCGCCATTCCTGACGTTGTTGGGTCTCCTCCTTCAGTTTATCACATCCGTCCACCATCATCCAGTCTAGTAACATTTGTCTCGGTCTTCCTCTTCTTTTCTTTCCTTCCATTCTTCTCTCTATGATATTCTCAGAAGGGAATCATCTCTCAGGATGTGTCCAATCCATTTCCTCTGTCTCGTTCTTTTAGTAGCCATCAGAGACCTTCTCTCTTCCACCTGTTGAAGCTCCTCTTCGCTTGTTTTGTTCTGTTAAGCTAACCTTCTCCATCCTGTGCCACACCCATAACTCAAAAGACTCCTGTCTTCTGATGCCTTCTTTTCTCATGGTCCATGTTTCCGATCCATATAAGACCACGCTCCATATCAATACATAAATCGCTTTATTATTATTAGTACTCGCTCAGCTGATGGACATGTGGCGTGTAAACAAATGCTTTACTTACTTTATGCCTTATTATTAAGGGGCCAGAGCATCACAGGGCTTTGTCTTTAATTCCCAGCTCGCGTGGGTAATTATACCCCTTGGGGACACAACCACATACCGTGATTTAAATGCTCAACTGGTTTATTAGTCCCCTAAGGTCTTCTAATTAGAATCTGGCCATGGTATCATCCTTTCTCATCCCTTATGCAGCCATCGGATTGGTAAGGGCCATAAAACCTGCAGCAGACGTCTTACTTTCTTCGGTACTACCGGGTATAATATTGACCGAGGGTTGGGTCTGTTGGAAGGCCAAATAAACCACATGTGGGTAATCGGGGTTAACCGGCTCGCCCTGTGCCAGACAACTTCTTAAGCACGCGGGTTTAACCGCTTGTGTGGAGGCAGGGCTTCTGGCAGAAAGCCCCGTCAGATACGAGTCCTCATTACTTAACAGACGGGAGGTCGACGCCCCCTACTAATCCCAGGCCATTATTTAATTACGCTGCCCTGGGTGAGGATATGAGGGGCCTAGAATGCCAGGAGCTAGAAAGTAGCTTTCAATTTGCGGCAGATACCACTTTGCACTGTTACATAACCTTGCCTCCATTAGCCCCAGGCCATTTTTTGACATGATTGAACCTTGACATCCATCCAATTACGCCAGTTAAGTAACTACGTACTGGTGACCAGCTACGGAACCTATCCAGGGAAACGGAAATCAAAAGGGCGAAATTAAAACGGCGAACATTTAAAAAGGGTACCATAATATGAGGTGAAAATAACATATATATAAATAATATAAATAAATATAAATTATAAATAAAGTGCATCACACTTTGGGAGAACAATGAACAGTGCAACTTGTAAAAACCTTGTAATCACTGTGTCAAAAAGTAATCCTTCATTCAAAAACAGCCCTGATTACATCATTTGTGCTTGTAACTAAAGAAAGATTTTTACTCTTAAAAATCAAGATTATGTTACTTCACTTATACTGTCAAAATTCGAATGCCTTCCATAATATTTTATAATCTGCAACAATTCTTTTATTCCACTGAATGCAGTTCATATACTTCTAACTACATATTTTTATCTATTTTCATTTTGTTTATTGGATCCATAAATTTTCAGATGGTTGGATGGTAGCATCAAGACGTTGGCAAAACCCGCCGAGCCATTCTTCTATTTACAATGTACTTCATTTATATTTTATATTTGCCCACATCATTTTCGTCTTTATTAACGTGTGCTTTTTAAAAAGTTCGTCATTTTAATATGGCCCTATCCATTGTACCCCTTTGAATTCACCCTTCTTAATTTCATCCTTTTCATAAGATACCGACAGCAAGATGCTAATCTTCTTCTGACAGCTCCACAATTAAAAGGCTTCCATTAAAAAACTACACCCAGTCCCCGACGACAGCGATTCACAAATCTCAGGTACACCACGCAAACACGCATCGCGCACGCAACAATACAAGCAGACAAAACAGTATCCACACAGTCCCGCAATAAATAAACTTCGTCAATAGCAGGTATGTCACAAAGAACTCAATTCCGAACGCGACGAAGATGAAACGTGAGAAATCAGCATATGCATATTCAACAAAAATGATGTCACGCATATCTCGCCTACTCACCCAAAACATCAACATTTATCACTTTCTCCAGTGGAGCTCCGCTGCTTTTGTTAACGCGACAAAGGTACGTGCCTGCGTCGAATTTCTGTATCCTGCTGATAACCAGATTGCCTGAAAAGACCGCATAGATCTGAATATATCGCTCTCAAAGGATCAACAAGCGATGGTCCCAAAGCGCGTCGAGCTACTTCGCAGGCATATAATTACGACGGCCGCCCGTGGCAGATTATATTAATGCAATGCGATCTGTTTATTTGGGCTGGTGAACCGGAGTCGACTCTGAAGTGACCGACGAGCCGTGGCCAACAAATCACTGGACGAATGACATCTCAATAAGGCTCTGACTTTGTGAAACGTCCTCTTCGCCGGCTTTCTCAGATTGGGGTTTTGTGTTAGGTGACCTGTGTCGGAAGAGACCGCGTTTGATGCTTTACGAGGTATTTAAACTATTGTAGAATATATACTTATTTACTTATTTATCCAGTGTGTAATCTCGGGCCAGCATGGCCCGTACTCGGGGACCTTAAACGGCATGGCTCCTAGTCACAAGGGCAGCAGTGGTGAAGGATCTCACCCGATAAATTCATTGAAAACTGAGCAGGGTCGAGTCCATAAAAACGTGTTCATTGACATTTTACATTTTAATCATGTTACATTGAAACAAGCACTCAACCTATCAGCAAACATGTAAATGCAAATAGTTTTTTCACAAACTCTGAAAGAATAATAATATATACTCCATTTGTGCTTTCTGGGGTGCAATACAGTCTCGTGCTTAGTGCGATGGACTGTCAACCCAGTGGTCAGAGGAAGTTCAAGCTGCTGCCCTAGCAGAAAGATGTTTAAAAAATGTTCTGCTTCACACTCAGATGCCAAGGGTATAAAAATTAAGTTGTCAACACTTCATACCCATAGATTTCTCTTGGGGTAAGCTCTAAGGACTTCTCCTCTTTTCTTCTTTATCAAAAAATCGCCGAGCACTTTAAAGATTAAAAACTAGTAAAACAACCCAAGATTAGAACTCGTCCAGGTGAGAGTGCTTACCTAGCACCTGTGAAAATCTGCCCACAGGTAGATGACCTCCATACTTCTCCCAGGTAACATGAGGCACTGGCCAACCATGGGCTGCGCATTCTAAAGTCAGGTTGTTGCCCTGGTTGACTGTGATGGAGCCGTTGGGTGTTGACGTAAACACTGGGGCAACCTCCAACACTGGAACTGTGATCAAAAAGAAGGGTCAGTATTTAACATCACAGCCTGAATACTCTTAAGCTGTCGGTTAATGTTAAATTAAATAATTAATAAAACCATCGTTTAAATCCTACAAAACAACACAGTTTTGGCCAATCATTTCGTACTTTAACTCTAACACTCTGAACAGTCCACTGATTATTAATGTATCATCACCACTTGCACCACCACCCTTTGCACCACCACCACTTGCACCACCACCACTTGCACCACCACCACTTGCACCACCACCACTTGCACCACCACTGGCACCACTACTTGCACCACCACCACCACCATTGTTATCGTCATCGTCATCGCCATTATACAATGTGTGAACATTTAGCTTGAGGTATATTGTTGCTAAAGTTGTAGCAACAATATTAACAGCAACAAAGGCTGCACAACAAGAGCAACGCCTGTTGCACAGCATGTACAACATCTACAACAACAGCTGAAACGTCTGCAGCAAATGCCGTGATAACAGATAATTTGCCATTTCTGTTTTGCTGGTGCATTGATAGAACGGCAATAAACAGCAACTGTTGAATTCACAAATAACCCATATTCAATAGCTCTAGCTGCTATTACTGATCTAATCTGAACACCACAACAAAGGAAGGAACGCTAGTATAATATTATATTAATACTAGACAGACAGAGACACAGACAGACAAATCGAAAGACAGACAACACAGACAGAAAGACTGACACAGAGACACTGCCAGGCAAATAAAAATATACAGATAGACAGAAAGACAGGCAGACAGACACAGAGACACAGACAGACAAATCAAAAGATAGACAGACAGACAGACACAGACACACTGATAGGCAAATAAAAATACACAGAAAGACAGACACAGACACACTGCTTGGCAAATCAAAATGTACAGACAGACAGAAAGACAGACAGACAGACACAGTGATACAGCCAGACAAATTGGAAGAAAGATACAAATATAGACAGATCGACAAATGTGGACATACCAACACACAAATCGAAATATATAGACAGAAACAAGGACCGACAAATTCAAATATATAGACAAACAGATAGACACATACACACAGACTGACAAATCAAAAGACAGCTACAAACACATACAGGCAGACCAACTGACGGATAATTTAGCGGAATAACGCACAATTAAGTTATGCAAGGATAATTATGCAGAATAATTAAATTATGCAGTTAAATAATAAATTATTAATCAAAGTAAAGTTATGCAGGATACTTAAACTAGCAGGCTACAATTCCTAGTTTGATTCCCAACTAGTAGCAAACAACAGTAAAAAAATCAGTAAGATAAAGTGTTATTATGCGGGGCATATCTGCCAGAAAGGTCAGATTAGCAGAGCCACCACGAATAGCGAGGAGCAAATCATCACTGGATGGTGGAAATGCCCTCATTAACTCCAACCACCTGATCTCATAACATAATTCCTTTTATATCCGGCCTTATTACTCAGTCTACCTGACCGCAGCATCTAATAAGCACAAGCAAAACACCGCCTACAATTCCAATCAAGCTGCGTGATGCACCCGGCCTTTTCATCTCAGATCTATCCATTGGCAATTTCTCTACCTTGCCAAGCAGTCAATGCCTCTGCCGCACACATTACTGCTGATAGACAGACACGCATTATAATCTAATCTAATCTAATCTAAAAGACTTCTATAGCGCCGTTATCATAATGCCCAAGGCATCTGTCGATGGTCACTTCAAGTCAAAAATTGCAGTCAAAAATCATGAACCATTGGATATTTTAAAATTATAAAATGTGCAGTTACTTTACCCTACCTTACCTTAATGGTACATGGTTACACTCTGTTCCACTATAGAAGGAATAAACTGAATGGGATCTAATCTAGTCTAATCTAAGAGACTTCTATAGCGCCGTTATCATGATGCCCAAGTCATCTGTCGATGGTCACTTCAAGTCAAAAATTGCAGTCAAAATTCATGAACCATTGGATATTTTAAAATTGTAAAATGCGCAGTTACTTTGCCCTACCTTACCTTAATGGTACATGGTTACACTCTGACTGGAAACTACTCAGATCTGATCTGATCTGATCACTTCTATAGCACCAACGTAATAACTCAAGGCATCAACTGATGTCCATGCTAACTAAGTCAGTGTTCATGCCAAAATCCAGAGCGAGGCCGGTCGAAAATCTAGAGGGAAACCTGAAAAGATAATGGGATTGCGGGAATTGTAAAGTTGATGCTAAGAAGCTGTTCTTTTATCATTTTCTGCCAAAAAGAAGAATTCATGGATTGCTTAAGATTTAAACAATGTTCTACTTTGAAATCTCATACTCCTAAAAACTTATTATCAATGCCATCTTAGCCACTAGAATTACCAACTTTGTAAATTTGTAATCACGATCAAAGTCACCATCAGCAACTTCATCAACAAGTATCATCATCGTCATCATCACCACTGTCATCATCATTACAATCACCATCATTGTCATTGTTGAATCAATAATTCTCCAAAAAAACACAATCAAAACAGACTGAGAATTAGGTTAGGGAGATTATTTAGTATGGAAAATCTGTTGTACTGTGCATTATAGTTGCACGGCACCATAGGAGTCAGACACTTAGTTTCAAACAGATCAGAAAAGATACAATAGGAAGGATACATATCTCTAATAATACCTTTAAGAATCCATCAAAGCAGCGCAAATCAAAACCTTCTAATTTTAAAACTCTGCCACAAATCATTCGGCCGAACTGTCAGCGTTCACAAAGGTTGCTAAAACCGTAATTTAATGGTACATGGTTACAGACAGAATGGAAGAAAGCAGCCGGGCTTTCGTGGTCTTGGCTCAAAGAACCGCGCATAAATTTAAGGTATGAAAGGCGACAAGGAAGGCACCTGATGTTGAAGTGTCCATCTTTCCTACGGCCTCTTATGATGCAAAGCAACCAAGCCTATTAATTATGTGGCCCGTTGTCCACCTGACAACGCCAGTCGGCCAAGACAAAGGCGGAGGCAGACGGCGGACAACGGTTGTCTTGGAGACCGCGGAGGAAGCTGGGAACGTCATTGTACTTCGCCGATCAGAAAGAGAGAGACCGACGTTTCGTGTGAACGACAGACAGAGTGAATGGAAAGTGGACGAAGAAATCAAAGGAATCAATGCAGCAGAGTAAAAAGAATGATTTCGTGAATAGATGGCTTTGCAGCTTGAGACACAGATTAACGCAGACACACACACAGACTGACATTCAGCAACTGCAAAAGAGACACACAGACAGACAGACAGATAACTACTGACTGGCTGACTTATAGACGTACATACATTTTGTTGACAGACAGACAGACAGACAGACAGACAGACAGACAGACAGACAGACAGACAGACAGAGACATTTGTTGGGAGACAGTGAGACAAAGAAACTGACACATTCAAATGAAGACAGACCTACAGAGAGACAGAGACATTACACCTAACGGTGCACATGTATGAAACACAAACTCTAAGAGGCTCTCAAGTTGAAGCCATTAAAGGGCAGAGTCATGTCATATCATGTTACAATGTACCTAAACGCGTACAATGTATTCTAATATGTCATATATGGTTTTCGTTCTCATCACTACAAATGCTATTGCATCATTTTAATACACTATGCTTCACTTTCTGACTATACGGTACTTTCTACGCATTGATCAATGTCACGCATTCTCTCTCCCGGCTTCTCCTCGTTCGGTGTTTCATTAATAAAGATTACTTACTCACTTACTCACCCACCCACCCGCTCGCTCATAATAATTTATTCATCAATTATTTATTCATCACTCTCTCGCTCGATCTATAAGTTGGCAGGTTACACTTCAGTGTAAGCTTGGCAGTTGTGTAGAATGAAGTTTCCAGTTGACGTCTGAAGGATGGGATGGTAGAAACTGTTTGAGGTTTGACACAGAAGCCATTGAACCCGAGGGGGTTAAAGAAACATGGAACAAGAAACTCCTCTGTCAGGCTCTGCCCATCAGTACCTGTCACTAACCTTACCGTACTCCGTCTCTTTCCCTCTCTGTTTTGCCCCAGAACAGCTGTTCCTCTGCTCCGACCCTTCTGGCCTCCCGCAGCCTATTAACACCCACTAAGGGTTAAGCTGTCCACCCCTAAAACGCTGTCTAATCAATCTATCAATTCCCGGCCTCCTATACCCTCTGCCAGGGCACAGCGTGGGACGGAAGCTTTTAATAAAGCGGCACAAGGGGACCATACCCTCCAAGACCTGGAGGGTGGTACTGGTGTTTGCGACTTTAAATGCTATAATTAGCCTTTGCTGAATCAATCACCGTAGTTCCCTGCTGGTTGACACCCTCAGAGCTACCGATTTCTTCTCCCGGATCAAAACGCCACCCCAGAGTCTAAGAAACGAGACCCAAGCGGTTCTACTGTAAATCGGAAAAGCCACACTGGGTGGCATCAGCCCAGATACGGATGATGAAATCAATACCATCTTATCACCCAGAAAGAAACCTAAACCGCTTGACTATTCAACTGCAGTCTGTCCTCTCCTTATCCTCCTTTCCTTATTCTCTTCTTACCACCTTCTTAGCTTCTCATATTCCTCATGGCACAGAGATATAGTCTAACACTCTAAACAGTATATTGCATAACCCAGAGTAAACACAAACTTTTTCTTTTTTGTAGTTTAGTTTCTTGCTACTTGCCTCTTGCTACTAGCCTCTAAAGTCTTGAGTTTCTTCTCTGGATCCCTCGAAATGCTTAACCGAGTAGAGGCTGCAGTTTCTTTTCACCATGTACTCTGGCTCTTCTCCCCTTTACCTCATTGACTTCTTGTATCAAAGTTTAACCGCTGTTCAATATTCAATGGAGATTTCTAGTTGAATTCCAGTAGGTCAGGCAGATCAGAAAGCAGAAAATAGGTAACCAAGTTGAAACACAGCAGTTTGAGCTAAGACCTGAGAGATACAAAATATTGACAGTGGGCAGGCCTAGCTTCAGACCAGACAATGCAATAGCTTGAAAGCTCAAAACTGCTCAACTGCAAGGAACCGCAACAGTTATGATAAAAGCATCATAAAAAGACTGGTTAAAGGAACCGCGGTTTCAAGCCAGTTGGATTCTTTAGGGTTTAAGTTGCAGTCTTGACAAAAACTCAAGAAGAATAGCAATCAATTCGTTTGTATCAATCGATGCCAAATGGCGTCTGTTGTAACAATAATAACGATATTAAATCTTACCACACCAAGAAGAACGACATAACCACAAAATAGCAAAATCGCTAAAATAAATAGATAAATAAATAACCATAGTGCACAGTAGGCTACCTGGGTTTTAACATCGTTTTACTTTGCCAGTGGGTGGCATTAATTTAATGCCAATAGAAATCATCATTTGTTGTGCATTCCTTCATTCCTTTCACAAGTAGAAAGTGTTGAAAAGGATAGAACTACACAAACAGAAACAAATCCTCCAATTAGACCAGCAAAAACAAACATCCTTCTCGGATGACTGGAACCAAGAGATGCCAAGGAATGAGATAGCCCTAGGCGCCGGGCAGGAAGGCAGATGTTGGAGGCTGGATGCTGCTCCTGGATGCCCTCTTCCACCCGGTCAGGGCCGGGGCAAGGCCAGGACGGAAAGAACAGTTCTCCAGAAGGACCTATGCATTCAATAAATCCACTTAACAAGCCGAAGGAGTGAAATCGGACATGACAAAACCGAGGAAGATCAAAACCCATTCCGCTTTGAAGCGAACAGACAACCTGGAAAGTCTTAAGCTAACCGATCATTACCAGATGTCCGTCTGTCAGCGCCGGCCACTTCCAGATAGGAACACGTGACGAAGGTCTGTTCCCTCCTGTCATTCTCAGTAACCAAGACCTCGTTAGCGTATGTCAGCCAGTTTACACGAACTTCTAGGAAACCGACGCCACGCCAACTGCTTCGATCTGAACACCTTTCAACAGCCTCGGACATTAATCGAAGATAAATATCTTTCAACTTCCACCGCCTCAAACAAAGGTACTCTCCTATCACCAAAGCGACAAACAAACAACCTTGAAGCACCATCGATTGCTGTGTAACGGAATGCTAATGCTGATTTATATATCACCAGTTTGAGACCTGTGACATTTGCTAGGCACACATACGGGAACATACAGTTTAATGCAGACAGGCAATAATAGTCTTCACAAATACAAAAAAATAACAAAAACATTTAGGGTGAACAATTTAACTCTTATATAACCCACATATCAGCCACACAGAGTTTTTCACCTAACTATTAAAATATTTAAACAGTAGATACTAAAAACACGAAAATTAAACATTAGATATTAAAACAACATAAACATTGGATGATGGAATATGTTCAACAAATAGTTTTGAATTTAGCAATTTAAAGCTGAGAACATCCAATCCCGACTGCTAATAAGTGGGAAAGAAACTGAGAAATTAATAAACACCATCAACAGACTGGACCAAGCAAGAGAAAGAATCCGCTGATGGGGCGAAGTGTGATGCTTTTGACCAGCTGTCTCTTCTTCATAACCAAGGCCCCAATCAATCACCCTTTAGGTGCATGGCAAGTCTTGCCACAAATAAGGCAAGTAGCAGGGTGTCAGCTGCTGATATAACACCACCCTCAGCACGGTGTGGGTTAATTAAGGGATCAGAGATGCGCATAACACCTCGCCTCCTCACTTGTGTAAATGAAAGCCGCCAAATAAGTATCAGATGCCCGGAAAGGTCATTCGAGTTCAGTTGTTGTTAAGTGCCTTATGCCATTACGGTCCTCCCTAATTCCAATAATTCTGCCCCTAGCCTAAGGGCGCCCTCAGGGTATGACAACGGCACAGCGAGCGCTACCACGCCAGTCCTACGGAAACGATTATGCTGTCCAGAAAAATCAACCGAAGGCAACAAGTATGAGACTGATATTAGACAACAGAGAAGTATTGCAGGTCACCGCATTTCAGTCTAAGTAAGTAAGTATGTAAGTCGGTAGTTAAGTAAATAGGTAAGTAAGTAAGCAAGCAAGCAAGCAGTAATTTTTATTAGCACAAGATGCACACACTTTACAAGCTACAATGCATACAAAAGACAGTAAGTAAAGTGCGAATGACCTTTACATTAGGTTACAGTCAGATCATGCAGTATAAATTTAAAATGATGACAAAATCATTTAGGCAAAACATCCGTCTTTTTATAGAACAATGACGTCTGCCGACCAGTAATATGAGATCCAAGTAGCCAGAAAGAAACAAGGCTTGTATTTCAATCCAGATTTTTTGGCATCAGTATCAAATGCACAGCATTAAGTTTTGGGAGGCCATTGAATTGCGTGGATTAGTCAATATCGTTTGGTATTGTATTGCAGTCTAATATACTGAACTGTTGTTTGAGAAATGAAATGTACGCAGGCCTATGTATGTAGGCCTACATATGTAGGCCTATGTATGTATGTATGTATCCTGACAATTCAAGCATGTAGTAAGAATAACAAATACTAAAAACGCGATACAGAAAGACAACATGAAACAAGATGGACACAAATGCTTCAAACTACAGACACCCAGAAATTCATCAGACAGCACACAGATGCTTGAAACTACATGGCAGATAACACAAACGACAGATACTAAAATAATAAAAACACACATAAATCCAGACAGCGGCAGATACTTAAATTGGAAACAGACAGACGGACCTATTCAAAACTAGATACACAAAGAACGCCTCCAGGAAATCCTCGGAGCACAACAGTACCATCTGGCACCCTGGGGCTGACGGAGATCGCTCCCAAATGCCACACGGTATCTCTTATGCATGCCGAACTCCGCTGAGAACTTCTAAAGCAAGCGCCGTTCGCAAACCGAAAACCAGTCGTCATTCGAATCACAAATGGACCAGGTCGCAACGACTAATGAATTCTCCTAAATCGAATGCAAAACGTACAAAGAAAGAAGCTCGATTCGGGCGACGACCAAAGCAGCGTCGTCTCCCAGGAGTCTATGCGGCAGCGGGATTAATAATAAGCAAAGACCCATCACCTGACCGACGCGCCGCCATGATCGAGTCGAGGCTTTTTAAGTTATTCCGATTGCGTGTTAGCTCGACGGGCCGGCCAATAATCAGTGACCGAGCGACCGGTTAAAGACACGATTACGGCCATGTTTAACGGCTAATTTCCATTCGTAATCAGTCCGCGCGTCGTTATTTACCGCTCATTATGTGCCTGCATTATCTTATAAAGCCTAATTTAAATAGCTTTCTAATGCCGCGTCGACACGCAGAACCAAGGCCCCGTTTTGGGCGGATTTTTGTTTTCCATCTATCCCACCGTTGACTCGTCACGAGATCACAAGATGTCGGTGAAACTCAATCGACTTGCTTATTGGTGGAAACATGAAGCTTATTGGCTTTTATCTTTGAGCTTATGGCATACACTTTTGTATTAGAATTAGGCCTATTATGTGTAACTTGGTATACATAAAAACGCAATATCTCTTCAGTGAACTACACGCTATATCCATATATCTATATCCACTGCCAAGGTGTTCGCTGTTATACGATAACTATAGTTGAAGTTATTAAGCCATGTTCTTAATCCTATCTCTCCTGGATTTTAATCAGTAAATTCCGACATTTAATCTTATGGCTTAGAGACATAATTTACATAATGATTTACTTTAATTTACAATTTACATCTGCCACTAAATAGTCCTACTGGACATAATACCAACATTGAAAAGTACCTTTTAACAGTTACATCATTTAATCAAGCCAGCCAACCAACCCACAAGCCAGTCTGCACTTGTGTCTATCGCCTATCGGTCGGACTGCCAAACAACCAGTTTTCACACCACTGTAAGTAGCAAGCTACTTCCAAGGAAATTTACCATATCAGATGCAGTAAGTAATTTAAAAAGACTGAATTAAAAGATAAGTATTCGGATAATACAACATATAAAGAAACCACTTGCATCAAAATAGTTACGTGGCTATGAACGATTATCGCGCTGAACAAGGCGTCGTCAAACAGTGACAAGGAAGAAAGAGGAAAACAAAAATACACAAGAAAAGCCAAGAAAATCGATTGTCTGTTTGACCCTTACACAAAAAGAACTGAAAGATTATAATCAGGGCTGTCATTTGTAGACTGCAAACAAGTTATTTTCCAGTAAGCTAAGCAGAATGTGGCAAATGCAGAAAAACGACAAGAGAAGACTTCTTTTCACCTTTCAATAGTCAACAACTACATCAATTCAAAATTCAATCGAAAGATTGATTTAACATCAATTTTACGTGTGTGTGTGTGCGTGTGCGTATGTATTTTTGTGTGTATGTATGTGTGCATCAAATGGCTGTAGTCAGCAAATGTAATCGTGTACAGCACCCTTTTTCAGCCTCGTATGTGCTATGGTGCTTAATAAATTGTCTTATATTTCTTATTATTATCAAGAATTTCCTATACCACGAACTAAGAAGCTCTTAAAATATGCTGCGCACTTGGCTATCTCACTGGCCTAAACAGATGCAGAAAATATATGCAGAACAGTCACATATGGTCACTCAGTCAATCAATCAATCAATAACAAACTAATCAACCAACAAACCAACAAAGAATCAAACAAAGGTTCAAAATTCAATCATCAATTGGTACAGCTCATCAGTTACCCGGTTTGTCAAACATTAAATCAGTGAATCTACCTGCAGAAAACCAAACAATCAGTCATTCATTAATCACTGCCTAATCAATCAATCAATCAATCAATGGAATCATCTGAAACATCTACTGGTCAATTAACCAAGGCCTTACCGACAACTCGAAGCCTGAATGCAGCGGGAGACGTGACGCTGTTGCCAGTCACAAGATTAACGGCACTGCATTGGTAGAGACCCTGGTCATTCCGACTGACCCTAGCTATCTGGAGGTTTCCCGAAGGCAGAGCCACAAGTCGACCTAGATCACATAACCAACACATGCCCCAACATCAGTCAATAAGTAATCAAGTAATTAAATGGGTAGTTAATTGGTAAATAATTAAGGAATTAGTTAGGTAGTATGTATGTACGGGTATAGATATGTAAGTATGCACGTAAGCTTGCAAGCATGTACGTACATGTGCATGTACTTATGTATGTATGTATGTAGGTATGTATGTATGTATGTATGCATGCATGTATCTATGTATCTAAGTAAGTAAGCAAGTAATCTTTTTAGGGTGAGACAAGAACCCATATTTCACAAGTAACAACACACTTTTAATATAACAGGTCAAAAGAGGTAACCATAAACCACTCATACAGTCACCACCCAAAATCTCTTCACATCTCAGCCTCAGCAGGATAACAAAATGGCATGACTTCCGACAATTTGTATTGTCCTTCCTTCCTTCTGGCAGGAATTAATCCCTCCTAGGGGACGAGGGGTCAGCCACATGAATCCTTCTTTTCCATTGTTTCTATCTCCAGTACCTTCCTTCTTCAGTCTGAGAAGCTTTAGGTCTTGCTGAATCATGTCTCCCCATCTCTTCTTTTGTCGTCTCCCCATCTCTTCTTATGTCCTCCCCGACTGCGGCGTCCGTAGATCTCTTTTAATGCAGCTATCGTCTTCTCTCCTCATCATGTTTGTATTGTAATGTAATATAAATGGACATTTATATAGCACCACTTGAGGAATACTCCTCAGCAGTGTTACAAATCCAGTAACATCATCTTGTCGATTTATGGCTAAAAATATTATGTTAAATAAGTCTAAAACGATTATGTTAATTGTTATGTTAATAAGAGAGCATAACGAGGGTTTTAAGTGGTTTAGAAGACATAGTGCCTGTGTTGGAAGCACTGCAAGTTAACTGGGAATTTTTAATTGCCAATCATATTTAAATTAACCTAAATAGGCCTACAATTAAATTTTAAGGCTTAAAATATTAATTTATAAATTGCATACCCAGTTGGGTTTAAATTAATACAGACGGATTCATATACATGTAAATCTGAGTGGTTTTTAAGCCTTAAGACTCCAGCACAATAGTATTAACATTTTATGTATGTTTGACTTGACAGCCGCTCATTGAAATAACAACAATAAAAAATCACTAAACATTCAAACAGTCAGATCCTAATTTACATACATGCAAATATACATGCATAAGTAAATATACATTCATTTATACATTTATACTATCACTGCACATATAAATTGATTCTATATCATTACCAACTCTTATTGTTAAACCATCAAAGTCAGAACTTGCATTGTACATATAAATAACTCACTATAATCAAGTCATTTTGACACTTTATCTAATTAACAATAAATCATAAAATTCAGCAAATCTTTCTGCATTGCAGGCAGCACGGTCAAAAGATACCAGTGGATGATAAATTAGCATCACGTTTTTCTCATTAAGCGCTGACAAAGAAGTAGCTTCTTCAGGGCAGGTAAAGTCATCTTTGCCGTAAATAATCATACCAACGAGAATCACAAGGACAGCATGACTAACGTAAGGTATAATCAGTCTGACGTACATCAGCGTTAAAATATGACAGTCCCGGGGTATCATCGCTCTCTGAGCTGTCATGTTGGATCAGCGATCTAGCTGAAGAAGTGAAACCGTAGAAAGGGCATCCATCAGTCAAGCAAGGAGCAGCGGATGTCTGCATTTGGAGCAAAGCTGGTTTTTATGGCACATGATTTACTATGAAGGCTGCGACTGGTAGAGTCCTCTTCTGCCAGATGGTGTAAATGTGGAAGACTCCCGTTCAGACTAAGGCAATCTAATCTATTCAGTCAAGTGTTTCAGCTGGCATTCTTCTGGCCTGATGCAGCAACCTGTTAGCTATGCAGCTAACAAATTACCATGAAACAGATGGTTCAAACCAATGTATCAGGCCACATATGGTAAGGCGGTGATGATGTACCGGAGTGATTGGTTTATCTCCCCATTCCTTTGGTTGGCATGCCTAATTGGACCTTTCTAGCAATCAACTGCCTACCAATTGGTCTTTTCGTATTATACTACGACGTAATACAGTGTAATGCATTACGCATTACAGTGTAGTGCATTACATATTACAGTGTAATACATTGTGTATTACAGTGTAATATTGTAACATAATATAACATTACACTACAATGTAATATTACAATACATCAGTGTAACTGGACATTACATACTGGACATGTAATGTCCAGTTACTTTACATAACACGAGGCGTTGTTTCTAGCAACTTGCTTCTCAAAATTCAAGCACAATGTGAAATTCTAAAAAATTTCATTGTTTAAAAAACAACTGAGAGCAGAAATAATAAAATTTGGCATTATATCAGAGAGCAGAATTCATAAAAGGTAAAAATACACATAAAAACACACAAATAAATTTAAATTTACATATATATAAATGCACCAATATCACATGCACAAATGCTGCGAATATTAAATGCACATTTTGCGAACATTAATTAATTACTGGGCTCACCAGAAGGCGTGAGTTTGCTGCCGTTGTAGAGAAACTCAACGACCGCTCGTGGTTTGCTATCTGGCAACGAGCAGGGAACCACGGCAATGTTGCCTTCGATGGCTGTGATGTCGGTGACGGTTCTCGATGACGGATACGATCCTAAGACTAACGAAAACAACCGACAGACGATGAAAGAACAGTTCAAAAGAACAGTTTTGACAGACGATGAAAGAACAGTTCAAAAGAACAGTTTTGGCTGATGTAAAAGCCGAAGCACGGCGCGTAAAGTAAGGTAATGAAATTGCTCTTCAACACATCCCTCTTTCATGATTGATCTTCAGAGGAGAGGTCTTGGGTTGAAGGTGGAAGCACAAACAGTGCCATCGATTGATGCCTAGTCATTGCACAGTGGCGTTTAATAAATACAGAATTAATAATAACTAATAAAAATAACAAGCCAAGAGCAATCCATAGCCTTTGCTTACAGTTTAACAGTGGAACACGGTAGCTTATTGGTTAGAGTGCTCAGCTTGTAACACAGAGAATACGGGTTTGAGCCTCAGCTGAAACGCAGTAACTGTATAGGGACCTTGAGAAAGTCCTTCACCCACAGTTGCTCAGCTCCACTGATTAATGCTTAGTTATCAGACAGTGGAGCTCAATAAATGCCAAAATAATAATAAAAATAAATAATAATTTAACTACAACACATATACTACCATTATTTCAAATGAACAGCAACCTTCTCCAACAGGCGCAAAATAAATCTCAAACTCTAAATAGTGGGCAGTAAAATGGCCAGATTTAGTCTGAAATCGAAATTCGGTTACCAATATAAAATAATATTATCGACAAATTATGTTTTTTCTCAAATTTATCAGTTCCTGAGGGTTCATTAAATTTTCTACTTGGATAAAAAAAATGCTTTCCCTCCTTAAATATTTTACTTTGTTACCATACAAAATTTAATTGTAATGGTAATTGTAATCTGATATTTATAAAGCAGCTTCAAGAATAAACTCATCAGAGCTAAACTGAATTTGTAAATTGTGGTTAAATTGGATTCTACAGTAACTACACACATTACAGCCTGTACATATATCCCTCTCTTCATATATACACGTATTTATGTAAATATGTGTATCTTGACACTTATATAGCGCCCTTGGGAATCTATCTGCGGTCCAGTAGGCTTATATACATACACAAAAACACATGTAATGTGTATGTGCCTCGGTCATGAATTTCTCACTGTGATATAGCTCTTCAGCTGTGCGATATACAGTTGCCTTATCAGAGAGATCTTGGAGATGTGACTCTGTGGAACCGTACACAGAAGATGCATACTAAAAGAAATCCATAGATCAAATTTGACAGCAAGTATATAGGGGACCTAGTTCCATGCAGCCTGAGTCCTTTCCATTTTACGATCGACCGACCGAAGACAGGCCCCTGGGTGACCAATGTTTCTTGCATTAGCCCAGCTACAAAGTGGGGGAAATTCAGGTCCCTGAGCTGGTTTCTGACCTGTTTTTCTATTTATGGAGGTTTAATGAGCTCTCTTGAACCCTTTGAGCGGGCTTTCATGGTTCGTAACATATGGTAGTTTACGTCATCAACTTGGGGCGAATAAAACAGACAACACCATCATTTGGGTCAACCCCATTCGAGTGGGTGGGTAGGCTTCAAACATCTGCAACAACTGTATCAAAGTTCTAAATGTGAGGCATTTTAGACATTTTCCTATTCATCTGTTAGTGCCGCCCCTTTAAACTCTGAACATTAACATCTGGTGACAGCAGACAATCACACGGAAAGACATAAATTGTCTGGTAGTAAAATAAAAGACATTTAGTGTGATCTTTCATGGTAAGCAGACAGAAGTGGATGGCTGTAGGACAGCATAATGTGTTCTGATAAAGAAAATTCATGCTCAGGAACTGTCTAGCCACAGTAGTGTAGGCTCTTACCAGTCATCACACTTAGAGTTTAGTTTTGAGGTGATAAAATTACATTCTATGCAGGTGTCTCAAACTAAAACAGAAGGGGATGCTTGTTTTGAAAACACTTAGGGTCATTTCTAGTTAAGAATCCCATTTTAACTAACGACCCCTTCTATTGAACAAGAACAATAGAGACTTGTATGGACTGATCAGGAACACAGAAAACCCAGTGAGGACAGACAGACAAACAGACAGACACACACACACACATTAAAACAGCCTTTAATGTTAAAAGGCCATTTTAATGACTATCAAAATATCGCATCTGAAAAGCGTAAGATTCTTTCTTGTTAGCGGTTATAACTATGCCTAAGTAGGCAAACAGGTCACAGAGGTGCTAGCTATTGTGTTGGGGTTTTGACGGGCCTTGACCAAACCCATAAAAGGGACTTTCGAACCACGAATGACAGAACTACATGTACTTCCTAACCAGTATGAGTGTTTTAAGTAAATAAGTAATTAAATTATGTATTTGCGTAAACTACATTGAGCACATTACAAAAATTAAGTAAACAAGTCAGGTGATACATACATGCATCATTGAAGTTATGTATGAACTGGGAGCAAGTTGTCCGTCTGTCTGTCTGTGTCTGTGTGTCTGTGTCTGTGTGTCTGTCTGTCTGTCTGTCTGTTTGTCTGTCTGTCTGTCTACAAGGAAATCTGTAACAGCTGCTAATAAAAGACATTATTATTAGCTGTCCCAGATGATTTTTCAATTTCTCCACACATTTTATCTAAATTCTGAGGGATCATTTTTTTATCTCAAGTACTAAACAGCAGTAATAACAATAATAATTATTATTATAATTTAATACTAACCAGCAGCTTCAACTTTGGCTTCCCTGCTGACAATGGTTCCCAGTGAGTTAGAGGCAACACATTGGTAGACACCTTCATGCAACAATGAGTCTGGTTGATTGAAGGACATGATGCGAAGGTTGCTTCCATCCCGCATATCAAAACCACGTCTTTTCTGCGACGATAGGTAGCTGCCATTGACCATCCACCGCACGGTGGCCGTTTCCGGTTCAACAGTGCAGTAGAGGACTAGCGGGGAGCCAGAGCGTACCACCACAGACTGGGGTTCCACGACAAACCGTGGTGGCAGTAAATCTGAAAAATAGGAAAGTAAAAGTGGTATTTAAACAGCAAAAAGTATTGTTACCCCATCCCATAAGTTGTTGTCTGGAAACCACTCATTTTCTTTTCTTAAGCTCTTTGATCAGCAACTCTTAATCAAGACTAAATGTCACAGGTACAAAATTATACAGGTTTTAAATAAATGTACATGTCTTTCTATAGCAACCATATGGCCTCGACCCTGCTAATTTCTCAATGAATTGACATGGTGAGATCTTCATTACAGCTGCCAGTTTGAATGGGTGCCACACCATTTAAGGTACCCGTGTACGGACTGTGCTAGCCCGAGATTCAAATCTCTAACCTATCGGAATTCGACCTGGCTTCTTCAACGGATTATGATTTTGATTGCAATTTTTGATTTTCCCTTGAAGCAAGCATCAACTGATGCCCTGAGCATTACGATAACAGTGCTATAAAAGTCTTGAGATTAGACTAGATTAGATGCATGAAATGGGGTAAAGTAGACCACTGAAACAGCAAATGACGAAACAAGGCAGACAGAGAAACTACTTCCATGCAACATGTATGACACATAAAACTACAATTCCGTGCCAGTGCACTCGATGCACGCCATCCGAAACATCAAAGTAACAGCAACCAGTTCTGGTATTGATCAGAACCCACGAACGGAAGACAAACTGCCTCCGAAAATCATGTTACTCATAAATGCGATGCTGCGCGCATCTGGCACCTATCTCCAAACTCTGGGTTCGAACATCTGGAGCGAAATACACGAACGATAAAGTTACACTACATCGTTTGCTGCGTCCACTTCCACAAAAATTTTCCCCAATTTAGCTGCAGCACCAACCTGAGCAGTTTGCTCGACACGCACGCGGATGCATGCGAAGCACAGAAAAACGAACACGTGGAAAGAATAACAGACTTTAGATAAACAATTTGCTGAGGATAAGGTAATGATCGCTATCAAGCAGTGTGGCAAATGACTTGTGTTTCATTTGAAAATATACAGCAGTATCACTTAGACACTGTTCAACAGCATTTTATCTTCGTGCAACAGAACAAAGTATCTGATCCAAGTCAAATAAAATAGCTGCCCAGATACTTCAGTTTCAGAATTACTATGGAATAGTAGGTCCATTCATTTATGGTTTGCTGAAAGGAATATGACAACCGTTCTGAAAAATCCAGCAATATTAAGTAAATGTAAGGTACATAGTTTTATATATGACCTCGACACTGCTCGGGTGAGATCCTTCACTACCACTGCCCATTTGAATGGGTGCCACGCCATTTAAGCTCCCCGCATACAGCCCATAAATAGGTTTCAGTTGATAAAATTAACTCAGTGGAAACAAACGTCCAACAAAGGTGATAATAATAATAATAATAATAATAATAATAAGACGATTTATATAGCGCCGTAACAAGGCCGATAATGGTGTCATCATCGTGCTTATGATTATTTTTCAAACTTGTAACATATGTTGCATTGTTACATTACTAAATTTATTAGTTTTTGATAATTGCATGGCTTGAAACATTTAATTGATTTAACTGGTCTACATCAAAAGGAAAAAAATAAAATGGAAACGTCATGGGCCTATATGCTGAAAATTCTTGTGAATTTCTTCAGCAGGTGTATATATCACCAACAGCTATCAGGAGGGCAGAAGCACTTTTAACGCTATCAAAAGAACTGACTGCTCATGAATTTGGATGATAAGAGTTCTGAATATCCTGAATGGTAGCAAAATGTGAATGTACATGTTTTTATAGCGATCGCATAACCTCGACCCTGCTCATTTTTCAGTGAATTTATCCGGTGAGATCCTTCACCATTCTTGCCCGTTTGAATGGAAGTCACGCCATTTATGGTCCCCCTGTATGATCCGTGTTGGGCCGAGATTAAAATCTCTTAAATATATCCACTATCGGTAAGCAAACCGGCACCTTCACCCACAGAGGTGCGTGACGTACGCTTTAACCCAAAGTAGCAAACCAGACCAACTATATATGAAACTTCTTAATCAAGTGAATATTTGTACATCAGCCAAACTGTATGCAGCACAGTGACTAAGACCGCAGCAAATATTGAAGCATTTTACCCGGCTACAACCAGTTTTCAGTTTATGATCTCATAATATCCACCAATTCCCATATTATCTCTAATTTGTAGGATAATAGCACATAATCAAAGCCGGTGTAAAGCTAAACCCACAATTTCTGGGAGAATATACCTCAGTCAGCTGGAACGACCGTTCCCATTTTATCTGCCGGTGGGTTCACATAAAAAGCAGGGTTCAAAGTTGCACTTATCCAATCTGAATCACCATTCCACTTAGTTTTATTGAAAACTGTTCTACATCTCAGTCGATCACAACCGCAACCAAGGCGTAAATGTCAGTCGGGGATGCCATCACAATAAATCACCATATCGCCCGTCGCCGCGTTTCTTGGGCAACAAATGTGGCGGTCGGTCCGTCGGCAAGCAACGCCATTTCCGGCGCACAAATGCAACTGTTTAGTGGCCCGCCTCGAGCCAGCACTTTTGCGAAATACCGTTTGGACGGTGGAGAATCCTTCGCGATAGTCCCTAATAAGTGCATTATCCGTAATTCCTCATCACCGCCATCGCCGTCGCTCGCGGCCCCGGATTGTTTCAACATGAGAGTACGGCCCCAGGTTGTCCGGGGTGGTACGGCGTCGTCCAATATGTCAGTCTCGAAGGCCTCACCGTCTGACACCTGGATCAACCTGTAGGGGGCGTACCATTGGTCTTCTGCTGGTTCCGGAAAGGCTGGCTGAATTACTACTACTAATTATATTACCCCACGTGCTATGAGGAAAATGTCAGAAGACCCCGTCTACCAGGTAGCCTAGCTGGAAACATCTGGCCTCAGACTGAAACTAAGGATATCTTGTTTATGGGGCGTTGATGGATTCACTTGCAGACTGGCTAACAGGAACCGTTTAGGCGTTTTTATTCCAACTCATCCCTCCGTCGCTCTTTCCTCTCGTTCGTTCGCGAGGCCAAAGTGTTGGTTTTATAATATCATACACATGTCATCGTGTTTTCAATCTGCTCAAACTGGGATCGGTTAATCACAGAGGCGGCCTTTCGGCCTTTGAAGTTTGTTTACAGCTGGGCAAAGAAAACCGGCAATGAATGCAGAAGATGGGCCGCGAAAATGCCGGTGTTTGCGCCACAAGGAAAATTCCAGTACCATTAAGAACATCGACGCTGACTGTGACTATAGGGGTAATAGAAATGCCTTTATTGACGAGTTTTGCTGGTATCGATGAAGCCAAACCAGCTGATGACAACAAGAATTAAAATGATGATTAAGACGGCTGTGAAAGAGACAGTAGTGATGATTATACCGATGGCATTGTAGGCGGTGCAACGTATTGCAGTACTGTAATGTGATGTATTGTAGCATTGTAATGTAATGTACTGCAGGTGATGTAATAATAAAATAAATAATAAATAATAAAAGGTAATGCAAGCTACAACCACTGAGGGGGATACACCTTTCCTCCTGATATCCAGAGTCCCTCTGGGAGGTTCTTAAGAAACATTAAACACTTTCTTAGCCCCACACTAAACCCAGGCTGTGTAAATCAATCAAGTAACGACAGCATAAGGAAAGTTGGGTAAATTTCAGTATTATATCGATGCCCTCCTGAAGGGGTTGGTTGTGACACCCAGTGTGTCATACAAAGGCAGAATGTGTTTAGGGGTGTTTAAAAGAGATCTGAAGGTAAGGGTTCAGCACATGACAGTTTGAAAATACATGGTTGTCAGTTGTGAATGCTATAAGCCCATGGCACATGGCTCCATCAATACATCCAGAAAAGTGCAAGAATTAACTAAAGGCTTCACTGAGTTTGTTCTTTAGAGACATGGCCTTGAAAAGGTATAACATGGAACTGGTAGTTTTGGATAGCATGATAACGAGTAATTACCGCATAAAGGGTGTTTGGTAAGCATCTGATAAGTAAAAGACTGAGTTAATTCACTGAGGCAAACTGAGTCATTAAACGGGTTTAGTAGCGGAGTAATTTAAATGGGAGTTCAGAGAGGCATTTGTGGTTATAACATGCAGGATGATTGTTGACCATTATGATAACGGATGATAAAAATAACAGTGATGATCCTTAAGACCAAGGAGGTTGTAATAATGACTCAGATGATGTGGTTGACGGTAACTGAGGTTATGGTATCGGTGGTTATGACATTTGTAACTCTGCCATCAAATACTTGTTTTAATGTTCAGTGGTCAAGTCGTTTCATGTTCTGTAAAACCACTTAGACCATGCTGCTAAAATATATACGTACCCAACAGCTGGGGCTACAGTAGACAGGTTCATCTACACAAGTTGGGAAATTTGAAGTCTGCTGATTAATTCCCTATGACCCAGCCGCACGTCAGGGCATTCAACTTCTTGAGGTGAAACACAATGTCTATACACAATGCCGTCTGAGACTTGCCACACGAGATGGCAATTACGTTCATGTCTGGCTAGAGACAAAACCAGACGGTGGGTGGCCTTTGTCACCTGCTGACCTTAGACAGTTTGCATTGTGCCAAGTGCCAGAATAAATCAAAATACTCCGATGGTTCGAAGCGGTAACCAAAAATGCTACAGAACCAAGACATACACAGTCACGGCTGCACAGGGAAAAAACCAGCAGCAAGAGAAAGCTGACAGAAGGAAGCCATCAGAACTAATTAACAAGTGTACAAAAATACTTCCACAAACGCTGTCTACGCCTTCCAGGCCGCAAGGAGGAGTTTTATCTAATCTAAAAAACAGCAAAGCCAGTTTGCAGCGCCTTGGCAAGGTCCCCGGTTTCACTTGGCACAGGCAATTCTGACTCTCCCTGCAAGGCTGGGGCAGAAGATTAATCTCTCGGGCCGAATGTAAATCATAGATGACTGACAGCCAAATCATGGATGGAGTAAGGAATAGGTGTGGCGGCAGATTTTCCAGCTTCTGACAGCCTGTGACAATGAAAACTGACAAAACCTTCACCGTGTTCTTAGCAAGCCCTATCAGAGGGGGTGCAGCGTGATAAGGGGCTCATCTTTACATACTGTTTTTCATCTGCTTCAAAATAAGAAAGAAATGTTCTTATGTGAACCAGATTTTTTGTGTATAATTCGGTAACTAGCGACAAATCTTTCGAATTCTTGCAATTTATTTTATTAATAATTATTATTATTTATTTCTCATTTTTGTATTATAATCCACATCTACGATTTAGTAGGCTTATCAAGTGCATGCTTCGAGATTGAGGCCTCGTATTCGTAGTGGCCCGGGCCTCTCTGAATCTCTGAAGGACCCTGGTTCTTAGCACAAAGAAAAGCAGCCTAAGCTTGCCATAAGTCATCCACCTGATCGGCATCAGGGAAGGATGCAGGATCGGAAGTTAGAACGAAGTAAAAGTGGATCTAGATTAAAATGATAATTCAAACAAATAGGGAAAAGTCAGTTTAAAAATGGGGTTGCAACATGGTGATGTCCCAAGTAATGTAGATGTAGTGTAATTAATCCGCGCTACTGGTCCTGGCATTTCCATTTGGTCCGTGAAAAAAACCATCTGACCCAGATTTTCCAATTCAGTTTCAAACAAGTTATAAGTGCGGTATTAATTAAAGAAGTTCCGGCAGCAGTGAGCTCTACGCATGAGTCATACGTCATGGCTGATGCATTCTGGTCAGACGGTTCGAGATTATTTCGCAAGCTGGTTGTCAACCAGACAAATTTCTTCGTTTAACGAACTACCCGTGGATATCGAGGCGGGAAGGTGTGTGTGACAGTGTCCCTCAGTGACTGTAGCTTATGTTGCCTTTTATTAGGTTACATCACCTACAATACATTACATTACTGAAATACGAAACATTACATTAATACAATACCATTGGTATGATCATAGTACTCTTTAAATTGTTTTGAACAGACTAGCATAAATTGTCCTCTTTACTGTAAATTCTCTAAATTCCTGTATAGTCCATTTGTATTTATATGTCCATCGATCTGTTTTTGCTAGCAATCACATACTCATGGTCTCAAAATTCATTTGTTAGTTCACCAATTCATTCCTGAATTTCTTCTTGAATATTTATATCCCAAAAATATCGAATGACAAGATATTTTCACTCATATTAGGCAAGGGCTTGTTCAAAGGGACCACGTGAACTGTACACTCCACAGCACAAGGTAAACAACCAAACGATCTGCTACTGTATAACAAATTCGCCCACTGTGTTTATTTCAAAGTTTGTTTTCTGCATAGAAGTAAATATGTTGGCTTTAACCATCGTAGCAAGTCTTGTACCCACCACATGTAATGTAGTCCCTCAGGAGATGTAAGGTAATGTAGCAAAGCTTGTTAAACATAACAGACGAGCTATTAAAAGAATCTCTTAGGCTCAATATAGATAACCTTTGCTTTGGTTTCTCTGATATCCAAGTCAGTCTTCCTACAGTCATCATCACTAGTACCGTCGTCATCTTGACCTAAACCTTAGCTTCACTGCCCTGGCCTTCCCATTAGACCTTTGGCCCCATTAATAGGGAATTCAGCCAAGCATTCGCCCATCCAACACTCACCCATCCCACGAGGGTCGTAGCAACAGATGACACCCTGCTTCACTCCTCATTGCACTTAATGCAATTTCCCAGACCAGCGGACAACATGCAACTGGTCTCAGCTCTACCCAGTTTCTACCCAATGCATCAACTTAGCCTTCTTCCTAATTTAATCTCACTTCCCATTTCACAACAGCAATTCATATTTGATTAGTCTAAAAGTGTGAGGTCCTATTCCATCCGGTGAAAGGCCTACATTTCAAAATCTCTTTTGTGAATATCACTTTAATCTGCTGCAAGTTTTTTACCCAGAGACATTTTAATGCAGGCCTAATATAATTATAATTACAATTATGTAGGCCTATTATAATCATTGTGCATTACATTGTAGAACTGAATCCTTATCTTTTTCCAGCTATCCGTGCTTTTTGGCTAAATTTATTATTTAACAGAGCGATAAAAATGTCTGGTAAATACTAATTTTAACTGTTGGACATTGGAATTCTTGCTAAATATCCCTACGATTATATACAAACACAAAGTTTTATGTAAATTATAACATTTTAAGTTTACAGAATTTATGTTAATATAAGCGAATTTATGTTAATCATTGCTAGCTTCAAACGTAAAGCAATCACACAGACACATATACCTGAACAACGCATTCATAAACGCAAAACACTCACGCCTATTATACCAGGTAATCATTGTGGATTACATTATACAACTGAAGCCTTATCTTTTCCCAGCTATCCGTGCTTTTTGGCTGAATTTATTATTTAACAGAGCAATAAAAATGTCTGGTAAATACTAATAGTAAATACTAAAACCTATAAATAATAGTAATAAATATTAGTAAATACTAAAATACTCTGCAACTGAAATGTATCTGCACACCCATCAGTGCCGCTGGTTATGATCTGATCTCTAATCTAATCTAAAGGCTTTTATAGCGCCGTTATAACGATGCCCAAGGCGTCAATCGACGGTTACTTCAAGTGAAATCGTAAACAAAATCATAATCCATTGCAGAAGCCCAATCGAATTTGAAGCCAGGTCAATGATGATGCAGTCACAATACAGAAAGCAGTGAATAAACCAACTCAGGTATCGTGTATCAATTTCTCCGTAATACTGTCAAAGTGAGTTTGTTGGGACACGTCCATTATGGAACACCATAAAATATCGCACAAGTACATTAACCCTTTTCCAGTCGCACTAAACCTGGTGTTGCTCGGTTCCCTCTTCCTGATGACCATTCATTACTGCGGCACGACTGATGCACTAGTGCTATGGCGCTCTATAAATTGTCCTGTTATTACTATTACTGTTAGTCTATATTTGTGGGTGTGTTTTGGGTCTGTTAAGTTTTAGAATTAGCCTCTTTTTAGTAGTCACAAGCACGATAATCAACAATGATAATTTGTCTTCACACACCCTACATATCATGTTTTAGTAATGCTGTATTTATTTTAGGGTGTGCAGCCTACATAACCAAGAACCATTTTCAACCCACAATAAATTGCACCTTTTGTTAGCGTCTTTGAGAGGTCCTTAAAAGGCGCTACAAAAAAACCAGATAAATAGATACATACAAAGTTCTGTTGGCTAATGCCCCAGGCAGTAAGTACATCACTGTGCTACAGGTAAGGACGAAGTAACGCAAGGCGATCAATCACTCATTCTTTATGTGCCTAATCAAGAACAGTTCTCAGAGGTGAGCCCCCAGGGCTGAAGAATCTTTGGCTGAGTTGCAAACACGATATTAGCAATCCAACAACAAGACAAACGTTCCTTGCAGGTTACACAGCTCAACAATCAACTGTTGATTTCACATCATGAAGTTGGATTTGAACGCCATACACTAAAGTATTATATTATATTATGTTATTTTATATTATTAATATTATATTATATTACATTATATTACACTTATATTATACTTATATTATACTTATATTATACTTATATTATACTTATATTATATTATATCATATTTATCATGTTATATTACATGATTTTCATATTATATGATTCATGATTATCATATTATATTACATGATATTCTCAACAGATATGTCTCATTGCATGACTCAGAAGTACAGAAAACAACAAGACAGGGGACATCTGTTCTTCTTTTCAGGGGCAAATTCCCACTAAAAGAACCGCGGGTAGATTCGGTTAATAAAAATTTAACAGCTTCCTCGCGCCAGTAACGGAAAGCATCCACGCAGCGCTTGCAAATGAAGAAATATCTGCCGAGAACGGATCCTGACAGACCCTCGCTGACACTCGCTAATAACTGGGCCACGCTGAAAGAAAGGACACGGCAGATGTTGCAATTAGAAACTGCGTTGGCCGGACTAATTTCGCCGCATTCTGATTCACTACCCGACCGAGCAAGCGACATAAATCGCATTGATCAGACGACGAAAACCTGTGCCAGAGAGGCAGAGAGCGAGGGAAAAGGGCCATAATACTAAGCAACGTGTACAGCTTCTCCAAGGTTCGCACGACACGATGAGTCAGAGAGAGAGACGAATAGAATTCTGCGCCAACATGACCGACATCGAAGCGACAAGGTATAAACGACATCGAGTATGTATGGGCCGCACGCCGGACGCAGATCAACAGGATACAGAATGAATTGTTCGAATGTTTCTCGTGAGACCGCCGTTCATTCTCGACGTCAATGCCTGCCATAGACTTTCGTCCAAGTCGACCGAAACCTATCGGAGAGACCCACGCGGACTGCAGAAGAAATAAAAGACGCAGTTAAAACGCAGTCGCAATATGGCGGCGACAGCGTTGCATGACGTCGCCAGCGAAGATTTTATTCCCTTATTAAAATCTTTGTTCGCGTTTCCTGCACGTATTTGAGTCGCCATTGAAAATGAATTGCGACGCCGCTGCAAATACTTGTACCGACTCAACCCAATTCTTTTACAGCCAAACCCGTCCTTTTTCAGCCGAGATTAAGTCATTGGTGACAGCGGGGCAAGCGAGCGCCCGACTGCCATCTTCTTGGCGCAACGCAGTCTGAAGGGGCGGACATAAAAAGCCAGACAGCGTTACAACTATATACGGTACGCGATAATCAAAAGCCTTAGTAAAGTCAATCGAAGCTTTTCTCCACACTGCAGGCGTTGACCCGTAGCGCCGACCTACCGTAGCTCTCAAAGACCGGGCGGCATCACCTGGCTCGTAATTAGCAGCGCACTCGAATCTTGGACGGTATTCGCCGGAAGATGCCTGCGACAATACAAGACATTTCTATTAATGGTTCGGCCGAAGGGCCTGTGCAGAAAAGATTTATTTCCCGAGCCCTGCATCGCCGCCGGTCTTTCATCTGCGGGGCCGCTCGGCTGCCCCTCGTCGGCCTATAGCAGATGGCCGGCAATAGAAGCAGCGGGGGCCACTTATCAGAGGCCCAACAAAGGTGACTAACTAAGCGTCGTCGTCAGATGCATCCAGTTGTGAATTCGGTCAAATTATGAATTGTCTGATGGATCTACCGAGCCCGGCTCGGCGGTGAATGGAAGCGGTGAGCTGGAAGAATGAGGAGGTGACAGGAAACCAACATCTTAATGAGATGTGAGTTAGTGAGTGGAATCACCCCTCCCCCACCGTGCGAACCCCCTCGAGGTGCATACCTGCTGAGTGGCTTCTTGCATCTCCTAATGAGGGTCGACTAAAGATGCTAAGTTGCACCTGGATATTATAAATAATTATATACACACAATATATATATATGCTGTATGTGTATATATATTATTCTTACAGATTTCTAATACACGCAGTCACGAGCAAAATGCGAATCGGATGTGCAGAATATATATATATATATGTTTATATGCAATACAAGTATTTTATATACAACTACGTGTTAATATATTTACATCAATGCAATATATATATATATATATATATATATATATATATATATATATATATATATATATATATATATATATATATATATATATATGCACATATACGAACATAGGCAATACAATAATATTTGGCTCATGTTCTCTCCAAACTAAATCTTCAATCAAGTATCAATTAGAACTGTTTCTGTTAGATTAGTATTTTCCACTCTGGGCTTGACATAAACTTAGACGCCAGTCGACCAAGAGGCTCAATACTTGTGTAAACATCGGTAGACGTAATCAACTAGGCATCTAGATAAGTTAATATGCTAAAAAATTATCTATACCAGACACAAGTTCATACAACTAATCAACAACTGCAGTTAGGCACCAGTTAGCAAAAGAATGATCACACTAACTGCGGACGCAGTGTCCTGTCCGGAATGACACAAGTCTTCTAATCTACACCTGTACGTAGTCACAAATTAAACACCATTTTAGCCACTACCGTATTTGCCAAGGGATTTCCCTATGGTTGATGATCTATGCGGCTCAGCTGACACATGGCTTTTCTGGGCTTTATCGTCTAATACGGACCACGTTCTTCGTCAGTTACTTTCCCCGTAAAGAACCTTAAATACTCGTTACGAGCACACGACCGTGTTATTCCCTCTGCTAACAATATTATGCACAAAACTTGTATGACTAGGATGCTATGTACTTGGTGGAAATATTACACACATATATGATTTTTGATATTTTTTCTTGTGTAACATGTACACCAAGATGTGTGATTAGCTGCTGGTTTTCTAACAAAGAATATACTTACTTAATTACATAATACATTCACAAATTAAATATCTAATGGATCAGTTAATAGATTCAGGCGTAAGCCTACACTTCTACACTTCAGCCTGGATTCAAAATGAATTCTTTTCACATTCAAAAATATTCGCCTACCGGTTTTACAAGGTTAAAGGACAGTAGGCCTAATATCATCGCCATAATGATTTTATTGGTACTCATGTTTGTTCTCTTTTCTTTCTGAGGCAGAAGTGATCCATGAGGCATCCAAAAAATACAAAGGGAAAACACTGCTATAGAACAATAGAAATGGCTTTGCAAGCATCTGACTCTGTGTTGGAAGGCAACTGATGTTGGAAGGCGTTAAGTGATTAGAAAACAATGTTTAGCTGTTTATTATTATTGTTATTATTATTATTACTACTACTACTACTACTATTACTACTAGCTATTAATGATATTATAAGCTACAGCCAAGAAAGAAATAGTCTTTTTAAAAAAGAAAACTATTCCATGCAGATACATCGTGATTTCAATCAAGGCATACAGTGTTGTGATGTTTAGCTTTTTCAAAAGCAGGCTACATAAAAACCATCGCACAATCGTTGCACATACTATACACACACTCATGAATATGCATGCATCATGAATATGCATGCGTAGGGCCTAGATATACATTCACACTGTGTACGCCTACGGAAGCAATAAAGGGGTAATTTGGCCGGAGCCGCTGTCCATTTTTGACTGACACGAGTAGCAGAAATGGCAGCTCTGGGTCATAACTTAATCCACATTCACCCATCATTTAGCCCTCCCGACGATCGGTCACAATAATTCATTTCTGATCGTCACTTCCAGCAAAATATCATGGAATTCCACAAACAATTATCGCCTAATGGACACAAGCTCAGACAATGCCGTGTCTGGCGATTAGAGGCCGATCATCAACGGAAGTCAAGCACACGTACAAACGCACATACGCAGGCATACAAACACAAACACCCCCAACGGAAAGTCAACGGAGACACACACACACGCATCTACACAGACACACACATTCACACAAACACGAATGTCGGATGAGACGTAGGCCTACATATAACTCAAACTACAGATATCAATTCTTCCCACCAATTTGTTTATTTCTACCACTGTCACACGACATTTCTCACTGTCGTGATCATGACAAGCAGAGTGCAAATTGTTACTTGGCAAAGTCAAACAGTTAGTAACAGGTTTAAAACTCCAAATTATTAATAACAACCCACTGTGCAAGCTGTTACAGTGTAACGGCTGCTAAGATTTTCGTAAGAGGTTTCAAACCTCCGCCAGGGCACCAATTGAAGTATACTTATTAGGTTAAATTGGACTAGAAGTGGAAGATCTAGAGCCACATGAACCAACGTAGTAGAAAGGTATCTAAAGTTACACAGGTATATTCAATCTGTTAGAAAGCAATGTTTCAACACATTGGAGAGGGTCTCCAACGGGGCTATATAAATCCTCAGACACATCTGATCCACAGAGTTATGGGATGAACACTACATGGCGGATAGCCCAAGAGAGGAAGGCACGTCACCACTTTAGAGGATAGTGGTACCTGGCCTGAGTTAGCCCCTATAATGAGAGAGTAGATTGCAGTTGTTAGAAACTCATAACTGTCACAGTTCAGTCTTTAATAACGGGATCACCAAATGCTTTGTATGTATGTATGTATGTATGTATGTATGTATGTATGTACGTACGTAGGTACGTATGTATGTATGTATGTATGTATGTATGTATGTAAGTATCTATGTATGTAGGTATATATGCATGCATGTATGTATGTATGCTATATAAATCCTCAGACACATCTGGATCCACGCAGTTATGGGATGAACACTGCATGGAGTAAAGACAAAGAGAGGAAGGCATGGCGCCACTTTGGGGGATAGTGCTACCTCGCCTGAGTTTTCCCCTATAATGAGGGAGCTAGATTGCAGTTGTTAGAACCTCATATTATAACTGACACAGTTCATTCTTTCGAAATGGGATCACTAAATGCTTTGTAATGTATGTATGTATGTACATATGTATGTTTGTACGTACATATGTATGTATGTACATATGTATGTATGTATGTACATATGTATGTATGTACATATGTATGTATGTATGTATGTATGTATGTATGTACATATGTATGTATGTACGTATGTATGTATGTATGTACATATGTATGTATGTATGTGTGTATTTATGTATGCATATATGTTTGCGTGTATCGGAATATATTTATACAGCATCTTTTAGGATCCTATTAGAAGCACTTTCGTTGTAAACATCACAATAGTAGGGAAAGTAATTCCAAGTAAAGTAAGCCAAGTAATACAAAATACAGGAATCAATAATTTCTTATCTTCCGCTCTTATAATCAGTTGTCCTCGGAGAAACAGTTTATGGATCCCTTGACTGTTGGGACGATGAGACTGATTGACTTACAAACAGGACAACAGTTCAATCTAACAACATGACATTCAGTCGTTGGCTTCACAATGAACTGTCAACTTTACATGATGCATGGAGATTTGATTCTTGGATGCCGAGATGAAAGGACATAATATGAGTAGTCCATATAGCACGGGAAAGCATCATCGTTTATAAATAACAATAATAATGTATTACACGCAAGAAATCCATTTACTAGTGCAACGATACTGATTATGCTTACAGAGTGCAAGGCAAATTTATACAACTGCGCATTTGAAAGAAACTGGTATGAACTAAATTTTCATAAAATAATGTCCAAAGGAAATTGTCACCACAAACCAGCCTGTAACTCCAAAAACCAACCGTGAACATTCTCAGTTAAGATCTTATTACCAACTGTATTAGTAAGTATGGATGTTTCACAACACTTAATACAGAGCCTTTCAATTATCTCGCAAAAGCACTGCATGCATGGCTAACTAACTGATCCAACAGGTGACACTTGGGGTAAATTGAAAAGCAGTGAAGGGTTAAAATAGTTTTGGAAATACTATTTAAATACATTTGCAGTATTTTAAATAATTTGGCAATATCTTTCCCTACTTTACAAAAGTATTTTACCCATCACCACTGAAAGTCTGCTAAACAGAAAGAGTATATATGTGCAAAGGACCTTGGTGACAAAAGGATGGTCCAACCTAAATTGCAAAGTGGCTCTTTAAAAAACATGTTAAAATAGTTTGTATAAGATCACAGCTCTGAAGAAGCACATGACGTGTTGAGTTGTCCAAAGTGCTAAGGAGTGTAACTGAATGCCAAATGTGTAGCAGCAGTAGTAACAGTGGTTTCCCATATCTTCAGAAGAATTCACAAATAGCGTAGCACTCTTGATTGTCTATTTATAGATATAAGTATTGCCACAACTGCTAAAGCAAAACAGTTTATCTCTCAATGTATACAGTTAGTAAATAGAACACAAGACTTCACCCCGCCTCGTACTATACTCCGAACATCAAACTGATTCCCAACACACACTCAGCAAAGACGCAAACCTAAAAACCATCAAATGAAAAATCCAGAAGCCGAAACACGGCACTGGAATGCTAAACACCTGCACAGTATACGCATTCTGCATACCAGGGCTAGTCTGCAATTAGCAGGGCTACCGTTATTTACAGAAAAAACACAAGACTACAATCAGAAGTAATAACGATGTGGCTTGGACACCAGTGCATAAACAGGGAGAGTTTACCGAGGCTGACCTTAGCCAAATTGATTTAACACGGCAGCTGAAGACCATCGGTGGCAGAGTGCAACAGGAACCACAAAGTAGCAATCTGCAGTTCCTTTTCGAATCAAAGAATGTGTCTGATTTCCCGTTTGGCATGGACCAGCACTCCTTGGGGCTTGCTTACTCACCTGGCCAAGATTACAGCAGCTGCTGCAACCTCAGGTGTCTCAGCAAATATGATGTAATTACAGACAGGCAGAAAACAGACCCGGCTGGTTTTTCTTCTGAAATATTTTTGCTATAATATAAGCAGCTGAAGTTAGGCGGAAGTTAATTAGGCATGCGCAGTGAGAATGATATCTTCACATTCCCAGCACTTTGTGAGATATCTCCCTATGCAGTCCACATCTGACCGATATCTATGCAAGCAAACTTTCTCCCAAACGCAGCTCAAACTGTGGTATATCTTAATCGTAAATTACCAACCCCTGGTGGTATACGGATACTAACTGGTAGACTTTCCTACCGCACTCATTTATTTAATCTATACATTATAATTAAACTATACATTATAATTAATCTATACAAAATCTGTCTAGGCCTTCAGATCCAGACTAAAAACTTTTTCTCAAATGCAGCTCAAACTGTGGTATATCTTAATTGTACATTACCAACCCCTGGACGTATACGGATACTAACTGATAGACTTTACTACCGCACTCATTTATTTAATCTATACATTATAATTAAACTATACATTATAATTAATCTATACAAAATCTGTCTAGGCCTTCAGATCTGGACTAAAAACTCACTTCTTCCTGGACTCATTTCAAAACTTCATAGGCTGTCACTGTGTCTTCTGGATTCCCCCTTGGCTTTTCGACCTGACTCACCATGGAATTTGGCTAGGGCAACGATTGTGCATAACGGCAACCACTGACTGATGACTTGAGCATTATCACAGTGGCGCTACAGAAGTTTTTAGATTAGATCAGATATTAAAACAGAGTAGTACAGTGTAACAATATTAATAACAACAGCTACAACACAACAAAGTTACTAGAAAAAGAGCAAGTTGTGCTAGATAGCAGTGCTATTATTTGCAGGCACTTAACAGAGCAGGATTTAATGTTTAGCACAAAAAGGCAAACTCTGTGTTAATTAATTAGTTCTCACCTTTGCCGTAAGTGAATCCACAGGTGAAGAAGAATGAGAAAAGTAATCCTTTGATCGTCAAGATTAAAACTGGCATCACAACAGACGTCATTTTCGACTTAATCAGAGTCATTCTATTGCAACTAATCGCAGCAAATGTTCCTGAGTTTCCTTAAATTCTGAACAGTCGAGCATCTAAAATGCATCGATAACAGCAGACGAGTTAAAACATCCTCTGATAAAAAGCAAATCACCAGAAATTAATTAATTCTAAGGTTCAGTTCAGCAGTCTGCATTGCCAGAGTAATCGTAATCATAAACTCAAGATTTCTACAGCACCCTGCAAAAGCTACAATGCAGGAACTAGAGCTTATTCGGAGGCGTTTAGTCAAAACAGAATCGATAGGCAAAAAGGGTTTGGTTCCAGGTCAAGATCCAAGAGCCAGGCAGGCAGGCAGTCAGGTGGCTACGGTGGGTGGTGTTTGGAATTGGATCTTGTAAAAAGTGCATAGGACACAAACTCCATAGCATTCAGAAAAAGCCTGAAAAGCTGCAGGTTTTCATACAAATGAAAAAGGATATTTTCCCGTAGAGTTGAGTGCTATTTATACACACCCACCTATAAGGACATCAGAAACCACTATACCAGTGGGAGTCACCACTTCAAATACCATGTTATCACGAGATAAAGGTATAATGAGGATGTCTTCTAAGGCTGAACATAATCAGTCCCAGGCCATGCCTAATATGGCATATCAGAATTTAACTTTATAATGGGCTGTGTTACAGGGAGGTTCCAGTGTAAACCTCACACAAGATGTTCAAAGGAGCTTTCAATTCACAAACGATGTCTGCTATTTCAAAAATACTCAGACTATATTACAAAGGTACTTCGTTTCTGCCAGTATAGTCTTGAGGCAGTACTCCTTAAAATGTCCTATATAAATCCCCAGTTGCCCTGCACTACACACTTGACGATATTTCAGTTACATCGTAAGCCGGTGCAATACACTTTGCACGTATAGTTAAGAGATAAGTTGAGGTATGGTAACAGCATGGGTGCATTAGAAATTTTACCTAATGAGTCCAAGAGGAATCTCTCAGCTGAGTGCACACGACTTGACTGAACAGCTGGACATACCAATGCAAAGCATCCTTAATCTATGCAAACTTTGTCACTTGAGTGGATGTTACAATTGCTGTGGTGTGTGATATATGGCAAACTATGGTTCAAATAAAAGATGTGGTATGTGATATATGGTGAACTACGGTTCAAATAAAAAGATGTGATCTGATTTAATGGTCTCTGCAGTTCTTGCATCAATTGCAGAATAAACGAATCAATTCTGATTGAAACAGCACAGCTGTAAATCCATCGAAATTCAAAAGCTCCACAGCCAGACATCTTTCTTAATAATTTTCAGGCATTGATTTCCACACATAAAATCTGACCGCGCACCAAAACTACACAGAGAGAAAAATTGGAACTCGCATCCAGATATCATCACATCTCGTTGCCACCGCCGATACGGCAAATCCTCCAACTTCAGCAACTGCATCATATCCTGCCCTGCATCTCTCGATATTCAAAAGGCGATAGCAACCGGTCGAGATGAAAGCTACAGATTGCTGTCCATTCAATTCCAAAAGCTGTTTGCTGCACAACCTAAACCACAGCCAAGCCAATTCCACAGAATTGCACATCAGACGTCCATCAGTGCCCTGGCCGGCCACTTCTATTCCCGCTATCGACGTGTTCCAATTTCAATCGCCCCGGGCAACTACACAGCAATCGTCACCACGAAGCTGGCTCGCTATCTATCTGTCTCGGACGTGTTATCAAGGAACACGCCAGGTAATCAAACATGACTCAAAAAGGCCAGAAGAGCATAGGGCATACCCCTAATCAACCCAACACACCGTCAGGTCGCAGTAAGGATCGACAGCAGGTCACCACTCCAGATCCTATCATCATAGATGCTCCCTGTTGCGGAGGAAACAGTCGTTAACGTGCAATTTGTAACCTGATCTGTGGATCATCCAGCACGATATCCATCAAGCCAACAGGTCCGTCTGCCATCCAGGAACATGGATAGGTCACCAAAGGAAACTTCAAACAACGCACCTGACAGCTAACAATGGGCAAGAAGTGTTGCTGTTCAAAGGGCTTTCTGTCCCCGCAGAGATATCACTTTCTGGGGAGTGTCTACTGATTAAGGAGTGATGCAATGTTGGCCCAGGTTCAGAAAAACAGGTTCAGGATGAAAATTAAACCTGAATTTGCTTTGCATGATACACACAATTACAGGCTCAGCATAAAAGGGGAAAGGACTGATCTGTTGAAGATTATAACACAATGAATAGGATGTTACTTCTTTACTAAAATAAAACCCATGGTTTTTTTAATTTCGAATTAAAAAACAGATATTTAAAAGTTCTTTTACAGCCTTATTTTGCAAAAGCATGTATCAAAATTACTTGTAATTCTGTTGAGCAACTTATACAAATTAACAGCTGGGCCTACGATTACTGTTAAGACAAACTCTTATTCTGGAAACCACAACACATTAAAATTATGTGCAAAATGTTAAAAAAAATGCTTAATGACCTGGTCAGCTAAACAGATGACTGGTACAAAACATTTATAAATTTTCATAACATTTTATTAAAGTATTTTAAAATGTAATCTTCAAATATATTAATCTAATCTGGAACTTTTACAGTGATGTTATCATAATGCACCAGGCATCAATCAATGGTCGCTTCTAAGCAAAACCAAATTCCAAAATCCAATTACTTAAAGCATTATAGATTTTCTTTTATGGATTGAAAGCAGCATGAGTACTCTTTTCAAGTCTACAGCAAACGAGCGCAAACTGCGACATCCAAGAAACATCGCACGCAAATGCATAAGCAAGCTATATACTTCTGTTGTTCAAAGTTGCACTCAAGCAGATGCACTCTACCAGTCGTTACCGTCGATATCAGCAACGATAAAGGCTAAGACAACAAATATGTTGATGAGATTAATGCCAAAAACGCCGCAGACGATAAGGATGTTGAAACTAAGCACCTGGATGATAATGACGACGACGACAAGAAACGCTACAACGGTGTCACCAAACACCGATGATAGCGATAACAAACAAAAATCAAAGCAAAACTGATGATGATGGCGATGACAAGAGAATCAAAACACACTTCCTTACCAAAATACTTCGACGCGACGCCCTCACGTCTTATAACTTTGTTTACAGTTCTGTAACGAATCTGATTTGTGACTTAACTAATTTAAGTTGCGAGCGCAATCGTTCGTCTTTGGTCGTAGAGCTCGACAACTTACTCTGTCATTTGCGCCAGTAGCGCTTCCGAAAATAATTAATCCCTGTCAGCGCGAATAAACACAACCCGACAAAGACCGGAGCCGACGAATAATATATCAACGTCCACAGGTCGTGAGACGATCGGCTATGAAGACCCTATAAACGAAGACCGGTCCTTGTTGGCAGAAGCGAAGTAAAACTGCCTCTTCTTCTCTTACGCAAAAGCATCTCTCTCTCTCTCTCTCTCTCTCTCTCTCTCTCTCTCTCTCTCTCTCTCTCTCTCTCTCTCTCTCTCTCTCTCTCTCTCTGTTTGTCTGTCTGTCTGTCTGTCTCTCTCTCTCACTCTCTCTCTCTCTCTCTCTCTCTCTCTCTCTCTCTCTCTCTCTCTCTCTCTCTCTCTCTCTCTCTCTCCTATTTATCTACAGGCCCTCGCGAGGGTTCCCCGTCTCACGCGAATTCCGCCAGCGTATCGAATGCTTTAAACGTGTTTGTCGAGGTAGATATACGGCGAGCGAAGAGCTGGTCATCCCTGCAGCGAGCCTCCTCAAACGCATCCGACGCAAGGGCTGTTCGTCCGTCTCTGACAGCAGCCAATCAACAGCTTGTACGGTAGACGCGTTTAACGGCGCTCGGTGATGCATAGGTATGGCTAGACCTGCCAGTCACCGGACGGCGGGGCGAGCTCTGCGGCCGCCTTATTGCGTCTGCCGACTCGTGCCCGTCTCAGGCCGGCAGTTTTCCCTGCTATTCTTCTCCCGTGCCGGTCCGGGAGAAATCCTGTAATCGTTTCACGCTGGCCCTTGTCGTAGTAGTTATAGGAGACTCTAAGCGCGCTCTGTAATGCGTTCCATCAGTTCCTCCTCTTCCTCCTCCTCCTCCTCGTCCTCCTCCTCCTATATTCTTCATCTTTCTCCTCCTCCTCCTCCTCCTCCTCCTCCTCCTCCTCCTCCTTCTTCTTCTTCTTCTTCTTTTCCTCTTCCTCCTCCCCTCCTTCTTCTTTTCTTTGTCATCAACATCATCGTCATCATCATCATCATCATCATCATCGTCGTCGTCATCATAATCATCATCAGCAGCAGCAGCAGCAGCAGCAGCATCACCACCACCAGCAGAAGCGCTCAGCTTGCATAAAATTCCACCGACAGATGTCATATATGAAAACGCGGTTACTAAGAGCCACGTACGACGCCCGATCGATTCCAGTCAGCCGCCTTCAAAAACGTTGTCAACAACATCCAAACAAACAAGACAGCCCCCCTCTCGTCGGCAAGAACAAAGGTAGGTCTATAATTAGCTCTAATTAACAGGCAATTAAAACTATTACTAAACTGTTATTGATGGATTGGCTACTGTTGCAGTTTATGCCGTTGTGGACATCGTTAAGTATGATTTCGCCCAGCAACAATAAGCAACAGCTATAAAAGTAAACAATTAGAATTAATTAACTATGCAATTAGGTTTATTCAACCGTGAATTGCCCAGGTCTGAGAGAGACCTTTACCACGAGCGATGCTATAGGCTTAATGGCGATTACTATTGTCAACAATGCAATACTATATATATACATATATATATATATATATATATATATATATATATATATATATATATATATATATATATATATATATAT